>PVJO010022985.1:0-26830 GCA_004026905.1 Hystrix cristata | reverse complement strand
CCTCTCCCTCTCCCTCTCCCTCCCTCTCTCCCTCTCCCTCTTCCTTTTCTGGTTGAGCCAGCAGCTTTAGTTCCCTTCAAGAATGAGACCTCTACAGAGTGCTATAAACCATTATCTCAGAGTTCTGATATACTGTATCTTTCCTCTTTTAGTCCTTTAGATCAGAATCTGCTCAGGGCTGAATCCTCACCATCTTGAACAATACTGCAAAATGCATAATATAAAGTCAATAAATATGTGCAGAACTTAATATTTTGCAGAGCTATTTAAGCATACTCGGGTCTCTGGAAATATTCTGAAATATTTTGTAGCCCTATCTTGAGTTGTATTTTAGTTTCATCTGCCAACAATGTATAAAGATGCAGGTTAATAGAGTATTTTGAATATTTTAGAAAACTTGGCCCCTCTTGATTATATTTTGTCTATCTCAGTGAGATAAGAACATCTTTTCATTTCATGTTTTTAGCTTAAATGATATTCCATACTCAAACACTTGGTCTGCCTTTAATATTGTTTTTAAAAGTGATCTATGCAAGAGAATTTGTTTTCTTTTGAGACAAAACAGAATCATATGATAAAGGATTTAGGGTTGATAATGGATTATTTCATAAATATCATTAATAAGAACTCTAACATTATAAAGTTGGGGGCCACATGGAATATTGACACCAATGGCAAAAATGACCAACTGTAGGCAATCCACAATGGCAGAGATGTTTACAGGCCAAAGTAGAATCTTCTAGGATTTGCTAGACTAAACCTCCAGTGCTAGACTTCAGCTTCTCCAGGTTAGGAATTATAGCTTATTATTGCTTTTCTATAAGTCCCCAGTGAAAATTGGCTTTAAAAAAAAAGAAAAAAAATACTAAATATTTTGGCATTATCTTGGTTGCATTAAATTCTACCAGCAGAATTCAACTCATGTTTTTTCTTCATATCCTTCACAAAGAGTACACTACCTCTGCTATCCATAGGTTTTTTTGAAGCACTGAGAAAAATGAATGGATGAAGGAAGGTGTTGGCTGGTGCAGGGGGCAGCATTCAAAGATAAGAAGTGCAATTAATCCAGTTTAGCAGAAAAAAAAAAAAACAACATGACTATTGTAATGACATAATGGGCTCATCAAAATAAAGTACAACCGAGTGACCCGGAAGTAGAACAGAATCTTCTTCTTAAACTGGAGAAGCTACTACCCATTTGCTTTAGACTTTCATGTTTGTCTCTCCAACTCTCCTTTTTTTACCCCACTCTACCTCCTTTTGTCAACATTTTCCCTCTACACTCTAGCTTTGCCTGATATTCTGGCTACCTAAATTCTAACAGATATGTACTTTTTTCTCTAAAGTTGACGAAGTTTTATCACTTATTTCAAGTCTCCTAAGCTATATTCCCAATTCTAACACTATACTAGCAGGACACCCTTTTTGCCAGATCCCAGATCCTTCATCTTTTGTGAGTTTAGCCTCAGTTTCAGGCCCTAGTTTGCATCAGCACTTCTGGATGAAAGGTGAAATCTCCAGTCCCACCTCTGCATCATCTTATCTAGAACCAAGAAAACGCCTATATTTGCAACTTCATTCTACTGATCTGGTCTTATAGATCACTAAATGTTGAAGTATTTTCATTAACAAAATAAAAAAAATAAGCCACTCCATGTCAGATAGGCTCTGTCCTTTCACCTCCTGTCCTGTAGTTATCTATCACTTAGGGAGGGCAGTGGAATAACAAATGAATTATTATAGATAATAAATATCTTTTTAATGCCTTCAGAAGTCTTCAAACATCCATCTAGTTCTAAAGCAAAGGGTCTTTTCCAGAGACTGATAATTACGAACATTCTTCAGCATAGATGGTCACCTCTCCAAGACTTCCACTTCTGGCCAAGGACCTTTGGTCTCAGGTAACAAAAATTCCAATCAAAATAACTCAGAAGAAAAAGAACAAGAAAAAAAGCAGAGATCATGACAGAGTACAAGTAAAGAAAAGACAATAAAATTAGAGGTGGAATCTCAGAAATCCTGGAGGAACTGCTACATAAAGGAACTTCACGAGAGAATAAAATCAATAAGAATTTACTCTCCTTGAATGCACATGACCTGTTTCATTGCTAAATATCTCTCTCCCTTTCTATCTCAGGCATTCTGCTTTCTTCTGAGACTATGTATTCATTGGACCTTGTATAGGAGATGACAGGGCCCAGAAGAGAAAGTCCTGCTCTCTGAGCTTAGAGACTAGAAGAGGGAGATAAGAAGGTAAACGTGCCTGGAGAATACAACCCTAGCAGCTGCAACTGTGGAAGATACAGAAGGGGGAGGGAAGGCTAATGCCCAGGAAACCCCATCTCACGTGCAAGAATGAAAGTTTTAAAGTTTTCAAGGGAGGGGTATTTAAATCAAGTCTTGGAGATCAACAGTACTATACAAGGGAAATTAGAGAAGTAGCAAAATTCAGATTATAAATGTCCCCGTTTAACATCCTAGGCAAAATCGAGGGAACTCCATGATCCATTTGGCATTTAGAAAGGTCATTCTAGGAGCAGTGTGGGAAATAAGTTAGGAAATACATGGTGCTGAGAGCAAGAAGTCGGTGACACACCCAATGCCAGATAACTGAAAAGATGAAGACAAGGAGTGGGAAGTAGACCCACATCACTGTCCCTACTGACCACGAGACCTCAAGATTCTGGGTAAGCTCAGCAGGCTGATGTGCAGAGCCGCAATCTTCTGACAGCGCTTTCGACTGGAAAGGATGTGTGCTCATCTGTGTCTTCTTATTCTCAGACCATCAGCATGTTTTCTACCTTCTGCATCATTTAAGAATCTCAACACTCAGGCAAATGTGTGCCTGTAACTCATTCTGAGTTTGTCTGAATTTTCTGCATTTTACTTTCCCCATGTCTTTCACTCTGACCCTCTCTGCATGGTTTGGTCCTGAGTTCTATCTCCCAATTTTTTAAACTTCAGTAGTTTGATGCCATATGTTGGAATACCAATGAAGGAGAACCTGTAAATTCAGAAATTTGGCTCAGTTCTGTTGATATGTAGTTGTGTTATATTGAGTAAACCTCATAATGCTTTGGTTTTCATATTTGTAAAATAAGACATGCATTAGATCATTTACAAGACTTTGTAGATATAAAAATACTAAAACTCTTAAGTCAAAATTATTACATGCCTGGGATAAAGACCTGAAAATGTTTATTGGGAGGTCGATTAGGAAAAAGATATGAATTCCAAGTGTGATTCTACCACACTGGACCTTTACTTCTTTGAGCTTTAGTTTCTCCATTTGTCAAGTGATGTACTGCCTTTTCTTGTGAACATATGAGACAGAGGACAGGGCAGCTTCCATCAGAGTATGGTGTGTAGTACACAGATAACCAATGGAGCCTATGGCTAATACTATTTGGAATTAAATTCAATAAACAATATTTAAGCAAATCTGATGGGGTTTTTCATGAGTCCACAATATATTCCCATAAGCCTGTCAACACAATTATTTTTATAAAAAATAATTATGGCTTTTCAGTAATCATCTTTATTGTCTTGGTGGCAGTATGAGCAAGTCTTATTTGTCTACATATATCTACAGTCATGCTTATTACAATATAAAACATGCACCTTAGCATTAAAAAATTAGAAAAAGCATTAAAAAGTAGTCTTAATTTTCCTATGTCCTTTGGATATTAATTCACGGGAGTTTCAATGTAGATTTCCCAAATAATCATATATTTCTTTAATTTTGTTTTTTTTTTTTTTTGTGGTGCCGGGGATCGAACTCAGGGCTTTGTGCTTGCAAGGCAAGCACTCTAATCACTGAGCTAAATTCCCAGCCCCTAATTTTTTAAGAGGTAATGCTATTTTCTATAATTTTCACAAAAAAAGTGTTTGTTCTGTATTTTTATTTAATAGCTACCGAATTTGAGGTGAGACCAGAAAAAGAAAAGTAAACTTGCCTACCCTGTAATTTGTTCTGGATTTATTGAATGGTACAATTTGATGTACTACATATATAAATATCAATAGGAAACAATGAAAAAACTTATCACATTACTTGGTCATGTAACTTTAAAGTAGAGACTCAGGTAGCCAGAAAATATGTTCCAAATTAAATGACCCTTTCCATTACGACCTAATTCTTCTGGAAAGTTTTGGACAACAGGGTTATGACTCTCTGAAACAGGACACAGAAGCTTACTATCGTAAGTAAAGTCATAGCAAAAGTAACCTGTTGGTTAATTTATTACTGAAGTGTGTGAATATCGTGCATTTTAAGACAATTACAACAGATTTAATTTTATTCTTATAATGGCACTTTTATTCCTAATATGTTTGCCTTTCTGGAGTGGAAAATAAATGAGTAGAGTCTCCAAAGGAGAAAGACACACCAATTATTGAAAACCTAGTCACTTAAATATATCTGACTATGTGTGTTTGTGGAGAGTTTGAAAGGATACTGAAGCTATGAAAGGATGATGGGATAATGCTTAATGTGTATTTGCTTTATGTTCATCTCTACTGATAGCCAATACTTCTTTCAAGAGGTCATTAATATTTGCCACAGAGCCATATGCTCCTTCATATTTCTCAGGTCCCGCACAGCTAATAGGTCACGTGATCATTTCTCACCATTAAACATCATGAGATGTCACCCATCACTTCCTGCCCCATCCCAGGCAACAAAAAGCGAGTGTGCTCTCACTGTGCCCCACCCATTTGGACTACTGGAAAACCCAGATATCTAGGTTCATGCTGTATAAAAAGCTCACTGCATTTTCACGTAACTGTGATATGAGCAAAATAAAAACCTTTTTTGCATCAAGCCACTGAGATTTGAGAGTTTATTCGTTACATGGCATAATCTAGTTTACCATAATACATTTGTGTAATTTTTAATATTTTTAATGTAATAGGTCTAAGTTCAAAAGGCATGTTTTCATTACTTTTTTTTTTTTTTTTTGTGGTGCTGGGGATCGAACTCAGGGCCTGTGCTTGCAAGGCAAGCACTCTAATCACTGAGCTAAATCCCCAGCCCCAAGTTTTCATTATTTTTATGTTACATATGAGGAAGCTGAAATGTGGAGAAATTGAATAATTTGCCTGGATAGGAAATGATCCTGCTGGGATTTAAATCCAGCTTTCATTGAACAATTACATTTTAACGTAAATTATTCCTTTTTTATAACATATATAATGTGATTTATATGTGAATTGAGCTAGTATTTTGCCTCAAATTCCCCAATCTAGGAACAAAATTGATTCTTTTCATCCCTTTTTGTACGTGATTTTCACAGACATCTCTCTCCTCATTCCAATTAGAGTTGGTTGAGGTTTGAGAAGAAGTAAGTGGCAGAACTCTCTGTTTTGGTTCTTTGATGGTTTGGGGAGGAGTCACTCTCTTCTGGACATATAAACCACAATAATTCTGGAAAACTCATCATTTAGAAGAGGCAAGATTGTCCTAACAACGGTAGCATGTGTAATCTGGATTAGTTTTCTAGCAAGAAAGATTGAAAGAGAATAATGTCTCTCCATATTTCTCTTTTATGGTCAATGTTGTATATTTTCAAAAGCTTTGTACATGGCTCCTTATTGCTGATGTAACTTTAAAGCAAACACCTCAGTTGGATAACATGAGCAAATACATAATCTTCAACTCATCTTTCAGTTTAGAAGAGTCTTAAGTGTATAGATTTTGTTAACAAAAAATAATTTAAGGACATTCTGTCTGACTGTTCATCTTGTTACATTTTAATAGCATCTCCTGTAGCATGAGAAAGAAAATTTAATTTAAGAACAGCTATGACTTTAAAACTGATGAAAAACTCAGTTTATTACATCAAGATGTAAGGAATTAATAGCTTGGAATGGCCAATCCTTCTCTGTTTATGCTTAAAGAAGCTCATTAAAACCATGACAATGTTCGCTGAGTAGTTTTTAAGACATAGATTCAAATATTTTATAGATTTACAAATCTCATGTGAAAAGGAATTGGACATGAAATGAAAAACATATAAACTATGCAGTAATTATTATCTTATTAGTAACCATGAACTTTTGAAGATGTATCTGGACCATATTAATTATCTGACAATACCTACTGCATCTCTAGAGAAATTTTAAAAATTCATTTCATGAGCACATTTGTTTCTTATCAATTGAATTAGAAAATATAGAAACCAGAGGTTCACCTGTGTTCATGGGAACTTTGGTTTGAGTTTTACAGAAAATTATTTTATATATTCATATATATGCTCCACATACCTGAAGACATAAGTTTTGCTTTCTGTTTAAAATATGCAGTGAAATGCAAAATCATTATGCCACCTTATTATTTTTATTAACATTTATCCCATATCAAAATAATTACTCTAGAAATACTGTATGTGGAAAAACACGTTTCAAAAGGTCTAGACAATGTTATAAAGCAGACATATCAGCCCGCAATGATTTCGTGATGTAGGTATCATCTCAGGCATGATCATCTTTTTGTCAAGGTTGTTAACGTTTATTCTAATACATTTTTGCTTGCACTGTTAAATAAATTTAAAATAACCTATAGCCACTTTAACACGAAAATTTTCAGGCCACAACAGATTGAATCATGCAAATAACTACAGTGACCACCAGGTGGCAAAGTATGCAAATCTACATCATTTAGATGGGATCTTCCTGACGAAAATGTTATTTTTCAGCATGGGGGATGGGAGGGGGAGTGTTTCTTTTAAAATTGTCTGCTGGCTAAAGAATAGTAAATTTATACTAATTCCTCAAAATTTGGTAATTGCTCCAAATTCTTGGTTCTTGAGACGAATGTATGTATCATGTTACTATTGTAATTTATTATAAGTTTTTCTGTTTTGCATAAAATTGAATTTCTTAAATCCCAAATGTATATTTTAAAGGCAAAATTACTGGGTCCCTCTCTCACAGCCTTCAAAATCCATTTGATATGTATACATGAGTCAGTCGAAATGTGGGCGTTACTACACAAATTCAGAACCATCGTGTGATTATACGATTAGTGCTACTTATCACAAAATTACAGTTATTTATATTTCAAATTTTTGGTTTAGAGAAGCTAGATTATAAGACTTCATCTTAATATTGTTGGTCTCAAAACTCAATAGTCTTGCTTCTCTTTCCACCATCACACACTTAGAATGAGCAACCATCAACCTCAAATATAATAACTATGGACTATATCTGCAGCCCTGACATTCTGAGTCCTAGACCAGAAAATGTAAAATATCTATCTGAATGTGTCATTCGTGATTTATATGTACTATATTTAAAACTAAATTCATTATCTCTCTCTCTCTCTCTCTCGAAACACCTACATCAAACATTTTTATCAATCTGTCATTTGGTGATAAAACAGACTGTAACATCTAGGTCTGAAACCTGGAACTGCATAATACCTAGTCTTTGGTTCTCCTGTACCACCCCTGATCTGAAACCCACCTGCTTTGGTCTTGGCCTCTGTACTTGTCTGTGCCATTTCTCCAAGCATATTCTGCTCATACTCTGTTCTTCTGCCCGAGCTACCTTTGGTTATCTAGCTCATATTCATTGGTTTGAAAACTGGTATATGCTTTCTGAGAGTTTTTGACATGAGGTATTAAATACCTTAGGAAATTTGCATTCCTGTATTTGGCAGTTCCACTTCAATAAAGGAAACCATGAAGTTTGCATAACATTTGTATAAATACTATTTATGATAGAAATAGAAGAAAATTTTAACTCTGAGAATGTTGAGCAGCTATGTAAATAGAATCGTCAAATAATTTTATGATTTAGAAAAATGTTTGTGATATAATACTCAGTTTTAAAAATCTACAATAAAACTATAAAATGTAAAGTCACTGATCTCCTCTAAAAAAAAAAGAAAGTGCAATTTAATCTTTACATGTAGACCTAATCCATTAACATAATAGCACTTGGCACATTATATTATAATTATTTTCATTTTTATTTAATCTGTTTCTCACACTCCAATTTCTCCTAAACATACAGTCTATGAACCACCTTATCAGAATCATATGTTGTTATTATGTTCAAATTTCAGATTTAGAGACTCTAGCCAGACCTACAAAATTAATGTCAGAAATTTTGCTATGCTTTTTACTGGCTTTAATAGGTGATCCCAGCAATGTTATTTATACCTACTGATTTAGCACAACTTTAAGGGATTGCTAAGGTTAAGTCATTAGCTACTTATGTGATGTGGCTAACACACTTACTAGTACATTATATTTACTGCTGTCCTACCCTTACCCATCTCCTCTATATCCTCCCTATTTCACCCCCATTTACTGCCATACTTTCCACCTGTTTTCTCCATTGTAACTGTACCATATCCCTACGGTGATGAGACTAAATGAATTTAGAGGGCTGGTCAATGAAAATGTTACACAAAAAAGGAAAGTAGAAATGAGGCTACAAGATAAACTTGTGTCTCAGCAAGTAGTGGAATGAGATGGAGGTATTCTGCTAATGGCCTAGGCCACTGGGTTGCTTCAGTCCATCCTTTCAAGACTTCAGGGGAAATACCCATCATACTGGGAAATTTGACATGATATTCCCTGCTAATATTCATCAGAGGTGTATTCAGAGAAGCTCTTCTGGGGGCTACCAAGAATCAAATTTGACTTTTGAGGAGACATCCCTGAGAAATTTCATGACGAGTCAAGAAGAGTCTGGTGCCAGACCATTTGGTTTATATTTCCACTGTCCTTCCACCCCTAGAAGTTATTTATTCTCTTTGTGCCTCTAATACATAAAAAGGAGATGATAATGATAGACCTATTTTGAATTCACAAGAACTGATGTATGTGAAGTGCTGATGGTGACTGGTGTATAGCAATTGTTTAATAGAAGTATGCTAATGTTATTATTGGGTGGAAGTCTAAAACTGGAATTTCTACAATTTTGCTTTTGGCTATTAAGCAGGGTCACCATGTTGATTATCACCTTGACTCAGATTCCTTTAATTATTCCCCATGCAGATATAATCACAGGAAAATGATGAGACAAAAGGTAAAACCAAGGTACAAATTATTCAGCTTTGTTCTAAATAGGATAAACCCTAGAGAACTTGTTTATAATTCTCTAAAATTTTAAATGTGACCTTATTTGGAGAAATAGTCTCTGCAGTTATAATTACAGCAAGGGTGTCATGATGAGGTCACCCTGAGATAGAGTTTGAAGTGTACATAATGGCACATGTCCTTATGGGAGACACAGAAGCAAGAGACAGAGAAGGCGGCCATATGCAGACTGAAGCAAAGATCAGAGTTAGTCAGCCACAAGCCAAGGAATTACTGGAGTCCCAAGAAGCTGGAAGGATGGGAACACTCTGTGCTATAGCCATCAGAGGAGTAAGGCCTAGCTTACATCTTGATTTCAGATTTCTGGCCTCCAGAACTGAGAGAGAATAAATGCCTTATGTTTTAAACCACAAGCTTATAGAAGTTTGCTAAAGCAATAGAGGTACTGTGGTTTGGATTTTGCATGTTCCCTAAAAGGCCATGTGTCAAAGAGTTAGTTCCCAGTGTAGATAGCGGAGCCTCTAAGAAGTGGAGTTTTGGGAAGGTCTTTAGGTCATAGGGGACAGGACCTTGAAGGGAACTGTGGTATTTCAAGTCCCTTCCTCCTTCTCTTCTTTACATGGAAGCAAGTTTGAACCATGACTCACATCCTGGCCATGATATGAGAAGTTTTGCTCCACCACATTCTCCCACTACAGGTCCAAAGTAGTGAAGCTCACTGATCATGGACTGAAACCTCTAAATGTGAGTGAAAATAAACCTTTTCTACTTAAAAGTTAATTATCTCAGGCATTTTGTCATAGTGACAGAAAACTGCCTAACATACTAAGAAAATTTAACACATTATAGAATTCTCTAAAATTTCATTGAAGACATGGTTTCATTTAGTTCAATATTTTAAAATTTCTTTATTTTTCTTCTTAGAGTTTCATTAATATTGGATTTTATTTCTATGGGAAAAAGGTTTTCAATAAAATGCTGACTGAATTGATTACTAGTAAATTAAAAATATTCCACATTCCAATATGCTGCTTATAGTTTATTAGAAGATTGAATGTGGAGCACTGACATTATCTTTCTAAGAGTAGTTTTCTACACTATCCAATTCTCCTTTCTTCAATGATGGTTCCATTTCTGAAAATAGTTATGGACGGACCCAATTTATAACTTGAGAATCACTTTAATCTCACAACTGACTGGCCTGACTGACTCTTGGTGTTAAGGCAGTAGAATAAGTCCCTCTCTTAGTTTGTGGAAATGAAAATTTCTCTCAATTGGTTCCTTGCCACATATGTGACCCCCATATGTCCCCTGGGATATTGGTTTCCATGCCATAGGGCAGGAAGGGGCAAGGAAGTGAGGGAAAGAAAAGAGGAGAGAGAGCACAAGAGAGAGAGAGAGCGCCTGAGTTCTTATCCCTTGGAAAGCAAGGGGGAATTGATATGTTGACAGATACATGGAAAGAGGAATTAGATTAAAGAAAATGAGTTTGACCTGGGACTAAACAGGTTGAAGAGAACACAATGTCTGGTATTTCATTTTATCTGCTGAGATATAATCCCATAGCTTTATCTCTGAACAAATAATAACACTTATTCGATGCTTACTTCGCACCAGATAGTTTACAAGCATAAGTTCACTTAACAGTTCCAAGAACAGAACTGTTACAGATACCAATATTCAGAAAAGGCTCACAATACAAAAATGCTCATGCCTCCTGGAAGTGAAACACATTTCGTGTTTGTTACAATACATTATTATACATTAAGCTATAATTCTGGATAAGTAATCTCCAGAGAAGTTAATTGATTATCATGTTTAACAAGATACCAATGTATATATAATCTGTGGGTAAAAAAATATTTGTCAGCATTAGTAAGATAGTAGAGGTATCCTGGTACCCTGGTACTTAGAACTTTCTAAGGTATTTTTCTTCCTTTTTTTTTCTCTCCCTCTTAAATGCTGAAAATGAGGTTTCTATCTCTACTGCCTTAAATTAAGTACCAAAGTTTTTATTATTGGAATAAATGTAAAAGATACCTTTTCTCAAGCGGCTAGTTGGAGGACCCTATGCTTTGCTCAGATAGCTGGTTGGAGTCCCCAGCTTCATTCATCTCTCTACAGAGTCATAGAGGGTCACAGGGTATGAAGAGTACTAGGGGAAAAAAAAATAAAAGTCAGTGGTGCTTTTTCAGGAAGAGACATCTGCCCGGTAGTACTTGAGTCTCACAAGGGATGCCTTAAAGACTCGATGGATCTCCTCTTTCTGCAAGAGATACCCTCCGAAGGACCCAGACCTAGTCTCTCTTTCCATAGGCCACACATTACAGTTTGGGTCTAGTATAAACTAAGTAATGGCAAGAGATGGTTACAGAATGGTGGTCTACATTATACTACTATTCTTTGGTTAGGTCTTTTCTACAAGAGGCAAGGAAAGTGGTGTGAAATTCCTCATGCCCAGGCTTTTATGGTTCTTTATCTCTGTTAAAAACTCAAGAAATGTGGTACTTAAAGAGATTGCAAAAAAAAAAAAATGATATCATTGGTGATTCCATTTTCAGATTCTCATCTGTCCAACAGGATTTGGGTCTTTCCCACCTGTTTGCACAAGATGCTAGTGCCCTGGAGAGACATGGTATTTTCAAAAGATCCTGGTAGGTTCGCAGATGAACTCCCAGTCCCCTATGACTCAAATGCTGGACATTAACTTTTCTGGGTTCAAAAATAAGTAGAGAAGAACTGAGAGAAAAGACAGACCAAAATTATGAATGTTTCAACTGGTAATGCTTTATGTATATGCAAGGCATTCAAAAGAAAACCCAAGGTCAATCAAGGCCTGCAAGAAACCTAAACACTGAGCATGTGACTGTACAAAGCCCCCACCCAGGTGCCACTCTGTTTTTCAGGTGAATGATGTACCTCAACCATGGCACTGGAAAATAGGCTCTCTCCACTTTCATAAATAGGCTAGGCCAGCCAAAACCCTCATCTTCCACTCTGGTGAAGACTAATGCTGCCTGGGATAACCTGCAGTGCCCCGTCTACAGAAATGTCCATCTTCTCCAAGAACTGTGGGTGACACTGGATATCGTGGGTGGTAAGCAATTTCAATTCCATTGGCTTCTGTTTTAACTTCCTTCTGTAGAAAACTCCTATAGATCTATAGCCATAATTAGCATTCAGGGGAGCTTTAGAGATTCTTTATACTTTTACTGAAATGTTAATTCAAAGGTCAAATATTCAACTTTGAGTTTTAATAGTCCCAGAGTGTCCTACTGCCTCACTAGAAAGAGATTTACTAGGAAAGTTGGGGACATATCTCCAATTCTAGCAAAGGCCAAAGCAGATTTTTACCTGTTGGGCCTAAACTGGGCCATACTTCTGGACACTAATGAGGTTACCATAAAGAACTGCACTACTCTTAATCTTGCCTCACTGATGACTACAGATTCAGAGGTTAGCTACTCTTGTGAACAGGTGATTTCCAGGAGATATGCAACCAGGCAAGATATCAGTGGCTTGCCACTCTAAGACCCTGAGGACATAAGTTTCGCTGATGGAAGTAGCTTTGTCCAAGAAAGACATCAAAAAGCAGGTTATGGAGTTGTTAGCTCACAATAAGTCATTGAGACAAACCTCTTCCTCCAGAAACCACTGCTCAAAAAGCAGAGCTCAGAGCCCTTAGTCAAGCATTGATAGAAAGAGCAAAAAGCTAGTCACACTGACTCCAAATATGCCATTGTGGTGCTACATGCCCGTGCAGCAATCTGGAAAGAAAAGGGATTGCTAACTAATAAGTAATCTATTAAGTACAAGCAGGAAATTCCACAACTCCTAGAGGAAGTCGATCTTCCTAACCAGGTTACTGTCATTCATTCTAAGAAATACCAAAGAGACATGTCTAAAGTCTCCTTGTGAAATGTAAAGGCTAGTAGAGGGCCAAAAAAGGCAGATTTAAAACCACTCAAGATCCCTGTCTTATTCCCAGTTCCTGAGGAACCATTAAAATCAATCTGAAATAAAAGTGTCCCTCCTTAAGGGGGGGTAGTGGAAACTATAAAAAAATCTCTGTATGGGAAATGGTCACTTATATTTTCACAGGACTAGGACTGGTGACAACCACTCAACAGGTCTACAAAGCTTGCCCGTTCTGTACTTAAAATAATTCTGGCAAGCTCAGACCACCTTTTTTCTAGAACCTGTGCAGAGGAGAGGGACATTCCCTGGGGAGGACTGGCAATTATAAAGCCAACACCACCTGAACTGTCTGAGGAAAAACACTACCCAAAAGATTCCTGTGAGCCTCTGCAAGACCTGAGGCTCCTCTTCGAATAGCAAGATTGCAGTTCTGCTCTGAGCACAGATAAGTAGAGTCACTAATGACCTCTACTATAGCACAGCTTAAATGGCACTATATTGAGACTGCTGTTTGTAATTAGATCCATACTGTGAATAATCTCACTAGGGCTACAGCTTTCAGGCTCTTGATAGCCCATCTAATATCCTTCATGTCATATTTTCTCTTCCACAGGAAGCATGGAAATCTGACATGCTCCTTCTCATATTTGGGCTCTATATCCACAAGCTAATCATAAATTTTCTCTCTTGACAAATTCACCGAGGTTTCTTCCATTGAGCAGGCAGCTCAACAGTTCTTCGCATATAGACACCAATTTTTCTTATTATATTCTAATGGGGTTTTCAACCCACCCAGTGAGCTACATCCCAGGGTAGTTAGAGAGAACATAATCCCCAGTATGTAGAGCCTACATCCTTTTCCAGCCAAAAGTAGCCATACGAAGATAGAGATTGCCACATCCTCAGCAGCCCAAAAATAATTGTGGGGATGTATGTCTCTTAGGGGAAAGTGAGGCAGGAGATTAGGGCATGGCTGAGCAAGTGGGCATGGCTTGTCGATCTTGGATGCCCACAACGTGCACAGAAAAAGTTTCAAACTCTACAACTGAGACCAATCAGAAAGTGCTATCTTCAATTTTTCTGGCACAAGATCAACCACGGCTTTTTCATAGGATGGCCTAGATGATCTGATTTTAGCTTGAGGAGTGGGGGATACAAAAGACCTACAACATTAACCTCTTTACCACTGCACTTTCTTTTCAGTGGCCTGCTCTCACCCTGAAGAGTGTACCTTTTTCCTACCTTTAATTGACCCAAACTCACTCTCCAGAGCATATTTATTTTCCTATGTTTAATAAATATAAAATCTCACTGAGATATTTTGTGTGTCTTCATGAATTCTTTGTTCACAACATGAACCTAGAAAGACTATCTAAAAGGGTCCACAGTTCCCCAAAACCTAGTGACAATTATTACCTATGTGTAATAATTAAGAACTTGGGTTCTGGATCCAGATTGCTTGGAGTTAAATCCTGATTCCATCAGTTATTAGTCCTTAGGTAACTTACTTAATATCTTTGGACCTAAATTTCCTTATTTGAATATATATATCTACATATCTATTTCTATATCTCATAACCCTCACGGAGTTATGACAAGAGTTAAATGAAATGTTTGATCTTTTAACCCTTAGGTTACTAAATGCTGTATCTTATTATTATTTGTATTTCTTTTTTTTTTTTTTTAGGTTCAGAATAAAGCATACTTTTGAGATCGGCTTGATGACTAGGATTTTTAAAAATATAAATGTTGGTTTCTGGTTCTAATCAAGATGCAATAAACACATTCCATCCTGTTTCTTTCCCCAAATCCAACTAAAATCCCTGCACACAACACATACAGCAGCTGTCTGAGGAGTCTTAAAAGTAAATAGTAGCATGCAAATTAGGGAACAAAACAAGAACATTAAATATTACCAAATCAGTGAAAAGTTTTTCTTCTTTTCTTTTCTTATTTGTTAATTCTGATTTCTCATGGCAAAGGATTCACAGCTCAAAGCCTGGAAGTATGTACTGGATGTGAACAGAAAAATTTTGAAGAGAGCGCTCTATTTTTTTTAATAAGAAGTAATGCATTATTCAGCTTTCTGTCACTGTGACAAAATTCCTGAGGTAATAAGAAAATTTTTGTTTTAGCTCACAATTTCAGAGGTTTCGGCTCATAGTCATTTGGACCCATTTCTTTGAGCCTGTGATGGCACAATATATCATGATAGGAGCATGACTGGAGAGGTCTCATAGCAGCCAGGAGAGCAAGTAAAGAGAAAGGGGCTGGGGTGTCAACAGTCCCTTCAAGGGTAAATTCCAAATGACCTAATTTGATTCCATGAGGCCCCACCTCCTAAAGGTTCTGCACCTGCCAATCATGCCACACATTAAAGACTAAACCTTCAACACGTGGGGCTCAGTTCATGTTGAACAACATGACAACTACAGGGTTAGGACAAACTTGGGCTTAGACTACCCCTCAGGAGTAAAATATTGACACTATATCAATAGCAGACTCATGGCAAACCTGGACTTGGGGTGCTATGTAATGCTGAAATAGAAGTGAGTATAAGCTTAGAAAACATGAGCAGCCATGTACAATTTCTGGAAAGACAAGCACCAAGCCAGATTACAAAAGCTGGAATAAATACCTTATCCTTCAGTGCTTAGATGACATCATACAGCAACAAGTATCACAATCTTTCAAGAAACCATGGCTTTACCTGGATCAAAATAATGTACAAGAAACCTAAAATATGGTAAACAGCATGAGAAAATTCTCAGACAGAGAATTTAGGACAATTGTTTTAAGGAAACTCAGCCTTAACAAAACAGAAATGATTCAATAGTCTAACAAATGAACTTAACAGAAAAATGGAAGCAATTTCTGTCTGACTTGGTCAGGCAGAAATTGTTACACTAAAAAGCACACTCGGGAAATAAGATGAAGAAAGAAAGTGCTTTAGTTGGCATTCCCATTGCTGGGATATGACACAGGACACCCACAACTTAAAGAAGGTGAGGTTAAATTTGATCACCATTTCAAGAAATTAAGTCTATGGTCAGCTGGCTCCAAAATATCATGGTGAAAGGGCACGATGCAGAAAAGATGCTTAGTTCATAGTAGCCATGAAACAAGGTAGGAGAATAGTAACTGAAAGGGACTACGTAACAAATACAGAACCCAAAGCTGCACCCCCATGAGCCAGGCAGGCTGACCCAAAAATGTACTTAACTAATCCCCTAGGCAGCTAGCAAGCCAATCATGTCGACAATTAAGCTCAACATTTGCATCCAACCCTTGTCAACTTAACACCCAAACATGTTTCCCTAAACCATATTAAATCTTCAAATAGAGATGACAACAACCTTATTTCACCTGATATAATGTAACTGTCCTGTATGTAACCAGAAATAATTCCCATCAGCACATGCAGTGTTTGCCAGGATACATAACAGACCACAGCACAAGTCTTATCAAAATTTAAAAGTTGAAAGAATATCAAGCACATTTTCTGAACACAATGTAATGAAACTGAATGTTATTTATAAGAAAAATATTGGAATTGTACAAACACATGGAAATTTGTTTAAGGAACTAGAAAATGAGACTAAATTGAAATCCAAAATTGGTAGAAGGAAAGAAATAATAAATATCAGAACAGAAATAAATGAATTAGAGACAAAAATGTACAAAACATCAATGAAACAAAGAGCTGCTTCTTCAAAGGGATAAATGAACAAACCTAGATTAAGAAAAGGAGAAGATTTAAATAAATAAAATTGGAGATGAAAAGGGCGACATTATATGTGACATGAGAAAAATACAAAGGATCATTACAGATTTATAAACAACATGCCAACAAATTTGATAAGCTAGAAGGGACAAATTCCTATAAACATACATCTTCCTCAGACTGAATTATGAAGAAATAGAAAACTTCACTGGGCTAATAACAAGTAATGAGATTGAATATACCAAAACTCCTATCAAAATTGCTAAAATTTATAGAATTATAGTGGTTTTTTTTTTTTTTTTGGTGCTGGGGATCGAACTCAGGTCCTTGTGCTTGCAAGGCAAGCACTTTAACCACTGAGCTAAATCCCCGGCCCTAAAATTTATAGAATTATAAAGGAAACAATTTTACTGCATGTAAAATACAAAATAACAAAATATTATTAATAATAATTTATTTAGTTTGTTCATAGTTCAAGGTGCAACATTAGAAATAAGATGTAGCCACTTAATGTATCTATTTCCCTATTTCAAAGATGAAGAAATTATTTTTATGGCAGTACTCATAGGATTAATGAGATAATGTTTGTGAAATATTTTGAGCTCTTTAAAAGGAAGTTGTTATGTAAATGTAAAGTGTTGCTATCACTACCCAAGCACTATTATTTTTTCTTTTACTTATATGATGAGGTTTATGATTTTCTTTTTTTCACATTATATTTAACAAAGTGTAACAATAAAATGTGGTAGCCAAGATATAAAAATGAAGCCATGTGTTAATGAGGCTAAAAAAAAATTGTAATTAGAATCTGAAACACCAGTCTGTCTGAAGATAATTGGTTCTAACGATTATTTCTCTACGTACACAAGCTACAATTTTATGAAGTCTAAGTTTATATTATATTGCAACTATTCCCACACAGCATACCTCAAGGATGCATCTCCCAGGACATTCTTAGCTTATCTGGTGTCCAAATGGGAAGGATGTAATATAAGAAGAAAATCAGGTCTGATACTAAGACAGCACACTATTTAACAACAACCAAAAAAAAAAAAAAAAAAAAAAAGAAAATGAAAATGTAGTCAGGTTAGTTTGGACTCTGTATTACTTTTTAAAAATCTAATCTCTGCATAAATACAAACATAATTTGAAGACAATATCTAAATTCTTGGACACTAAGTAAAAAAATATACATTTTTGTTATTTCCCTTTACAATGCAGAATAAACAATTCCTCATTTTTCATTGGCAAATATCACCAATTATTTTGGAACAAAGTATAAAGACTTTCTGATTTTTTTGAAGCAATTGATAATTAAGCTCTACTTAACCCAGACAATGTTATTTCCTCTGTCTCTCTATACTAACTCTCTACTCCATCATGTGATGTTCGTTCTTTTTTCTGTATGTTCATTCAAATTATTCTGTTTGCTCTTTGCTTTAAACTAGAAGAGTGAAAACTCCAGCCAAGAATCCAGTTTGTTAAAGATTGTATAAGAGGTCTATATGTATAGATTTGACTCAGGTATTGATTGTTTAACAATCCTTGTTTTTGTGGAAACTAGTGTAATTCAGTAGCCAAAAATACTACACAGATATCTAATAGGGCTGAAAATTATGAAAAAATGAAAATAATTTATTAGAATTTCATTGACAACTGAGATCATTCAGTGTTCAAAATTTAAGTCAATCCCAACCTCAGTTCGAATGAGTTCATAGCTCCCTTTTAGGAGGGGAGACCCAGTTAGAGGAAATAGGTCACTGAAGATGTGCCATTGATGGGTATATTCTGTCTCTAGCCCCTTTCCCTCTCTGGCTTTCTTGTTCACATTCTGCTTTCTGACTGCCTTGAGGTGAGCAGCTTTCCTCTGCTATGCCCTTCAACCATGAGGCTCTGCCTTGGAGCTGGCTTACCATGAACTGGAACCTGTGAAACTGTGAGCCAAAATAAATCTCCCTTCCTTTAAATTGTGTATGTCAAGTATTTTTGTCCCCACAATTAGAAAACTTGTTAATACAGATAAACTGAAAGGCAAAATAAATATTTTCCTTTCATAAATTGATTATCTCATGTATATTCATTTTGGACCCCAAAACTTTTGTAACACTAAAGATTTAATTTTATGTTGGAGATAACTGTGAGCAGAGTCTTTGAAGATGTCAGAACATGCAAGTATAATGATTAAAATACATTGGGGAAAAATAAATCTGTAAATGGAGTATAGGATACTGTTGCAGTTTGGATCTGCAACATCTGCTAAAAATTATGTCAAATTTTTGGTAAATAAACCTGCGATGTTCAGATCAATCCCCTGATGGACTCAATTTGAGTGAACATGGGCCCAGTTGGAGGAAGTAGATCATAGAAGCATGTTGGAAGAGTATATCTGTCCTACAGACCCTTCCTCATGCTCCCTTAGTGCTCCCTGGCTGCCATGAGATGAGTAGATTTTCTCCACACTAATTCTACCTTGAGGTTTTTCCTTCACCACAGGCCTAAAAGCAATGGAGCTAACTAACTGATCATGGATGGAAGCCTCGGAAACCAGGAGCTAATATAAATCTTCTGTTATAGTTTGTATCTAGGTGTTCCCCCAAATCCCTATGTGCTCAAAAGTGGGGCTTTTTGGAGGTAGCTGGATCTAGCATGTGTGATACTGGAATTAAGCATGTGTGATAACTACCTTTATTTAGCATGGTTCTGGGTATGGATAATGGAAGATCCACCTTGGGTTTGGGTAACACCAGTCAATAGTTTTAAAGCCTGGATGGAATATAAGGGAACAACAAACAAACAAAAAAAGTCAGGCTGGCTGCTACTGGTTCCTACCTGCCTTGCCATGGACTGTTTCTCCTGTGTCATGCTCCTCTACCATGTTCCTCTACCATGCTCCTCTGCCATGCTGCCCTGTCTTGGAGCCAGTAACCTCTGGACTGAAACTACTTCAAACTGTGAACTGATATATACATTTTGTCCTTTAACTTATACCGGTATTTTGTCCTAGCAATGAAAAAAGTAATTAAGATACCTTCCCTCTTTTAATTTGTCTTTTTCAGGTACTTTGTCACAGTACCAGAAGGCTGATTCACAAAGAAAATTGTTATCAGAGCTGGAGCCTTTGCTGTGACAAATACCTGGCCATGTGACCCAGAAGCCTTTGGAACCAGCTTGCGAGAGTAGTTTCTAATGGTTTGGAGATGCACCTCAGAGAATTCCTGGAATGCTATAAGTAGAGCTTAATGACGATTCTGTTGTGAGGTTAGAAGGCCACAATGCAGATAAGAATGAGAGCAGTAAAGACTGTGCTTATAAGGTTTCAGATGTGAATGAGGACTGTACCGGAAATTGGACTAGAGGTCATATGTATTACATTTTGGCAAAGAATTTGTCTACATGTTGCCTAGGACTTGAGATTACATCAGGATAAATTTGAAAGTGATGGACTATTTTATTTAACAGAGGAAATTTCAAGGCAGCACAGCATTCAGGTGGTGGCATGAGTATTGCTGGCTGCTTCTAGCCAGACTTACAGTGAAATGGGGAGAAAAAAATAGACCAGAAAGATTTGAAAAACTTGGAGTTTGCCCACAATGGTGGTGTATACCTGATTGCCAAAGAGATTAGCACCATTACAAAGAAGCCTGAGTACTTTACTCCAGGATAATAGAAAAGATACCTTGAGGACATCTTGGCAATTAGTTAGGTCCCATCCAACACAGGCTCAGGATGTAAATGTGTAAACTCTTTTCAAAGACCTTGTTTGGATAAGAGAGCCCAGGGCACCCTGGTCACATAGGGCTGCCTAGGAAGTTGCTTCCCCAGGATGTTTTTCGCTGTGCTCAGCCATTTAGCCACTCCGAGGCAGCTCCACAGCCATGGTCAAAGCACAACCAACTACTGCATAAGCTGGCAGCAGACCATGCTGTCCTCCATATGATGCTGGCTTTGAGGCATGGGGAATGCAAGAACTGTGGAGTCTCAGAAGCTTCCACACAGATTTCAAAGGAAGGTCTTGAAGGACAGTCAGTGTGTGGCAAGGTCAAATCTTTTAGGGGAGTCCCCAAAGGGGCAACACATGAAGCCACGAGAGTGAAAGCAAAGCGGAATGGATACCCCAGGAAGTTAGAGATGTGAGGAATGGAAAAGGCATGCTGAGGAAAGCTGTAGGCAGTGAGTAGAGTCAACCCAAGAGGCTGGCCATGAGGGTTGAGGTTAGCACGGCCACAGGGACAAGGCTGCCCTTTTGAGATCAAATCATATAACTCTGCCCCAGATGTGGGATACAGAGCTACTGGATTTAACATACGTCCTGTCAGATTTTGGCCTTGCTTTGGTTCAGTTCTTCCTTGGTATTCTCCTATTCCTCCCTTTTAAAATCAGAATGCATAATCCAGGCCTTTCCCACCATTCTATATTGGAAGTATATAACTCGATTTTTTATTTTTACTGGGTCTCACAGCAAAGAGTTGCCTTAAGAATTTCAAAGGAGACTTTG
This sequence comes from Hystrix cristata, assembly GCA_004026905.1. Lineage (NCBI taxonomy): Eukaryota > Metazoa > Chordata > Mammalia > Rodentia > Hystricidae > Hystrix > Hystrix cristata. Next base: position 5,643 of record PVJO010022985.1, on the reverse strand, counting down.
GACTTGTACTTTTGAGAAATACTGAAATTCTTAACATATGAGAACTCTTGCAGTGGGCTGAATACATTTTGCATTGTGAGACGGGCATAGACTTTTGAGGGGCAGGTTGAGTCTGAAATGTCTCCTAAAGACTCATGTGTTGAAGGCTTGGTGCCCAGCTGGTGGTGCTGCTGGAAGGTAGTGAAAACTCGAGAAGGAGCCTAGAATGAAAAGGTGGGTCAGGGCATATTTTGCCTCTTTCTTCTGCTTCCTGCAGCCATGAGATGAGCAGCTTTGCTCCACCACATATTCCACACCATGATGTTTAGTCTCATCTCAAGTCCACAGCCATGGTTCCAAGTGACCATGGACTGAAATCTCTGAAACCACAAGCCAAATTAATGTTTCTTCCTTTAAATTATTTTTCTCCAGGATATAAAACTGGTTAACACAAGTGCATTGGAGGGAGAAGAGCCAGAAGGAAAGAACTCTACCGAGAAGTCTACAGTATAGCTGATTTGAGGCCTGTAATGACAGAACTCATTTTAGATATATTAAATTTAACGACATGATTGGACTTCAGACAAAAGCGTTCTGTAAATTCATGGAGGGATGGACCTGGATTATAGAAAGTTTGGGTGGCTAATATAGATTTGAGAGTGCTAAGTGAAGGCAATATTTGATTTAACAGAAATTAATCATATGTGAAGGAGACAGTATTGAAAGAGTAAATAAGAAAATCTTGGGAGATACATACAACTGTAGGATAAAGAGTAATTTAAGATTTGTTGAGTGTGACACAGGCCAATAATTTGTCTAAAAATGGTTAATACTTGTCTACTTAATTATTCTAACTGCACTCTGATATTTACCATTATTATTCTGCTCCTCAGTAGGCTATAATTTAGAAACTGTAGAGGAATTTAGCTACATTCATAGAACAAGGCTCAGAGCTGGGAGGAACCCCTGCCTGGCCAGCTCAAAGTTCATACCCTACTTGGTACCTCATCAAAACAGATGAGGGGCAGGTTGTCAGGGAGGGAAGATCACAGGGTAATAACCATATCTATTTTCATCTATTGCATCCCAGCACATAGAAAGTGGTCAAATGTGTTTGTTGAATGACTGAATAATAATAAACACCACCTATAGAAGGTTCTACTGGTACCTTGGGCCAAATATGTACCTTGGGAGGGAAGATCACAGGGTAATAACCATATCTATTTTCATCTATTGCATCCCAGCACATAGAAAGTGGTCAAATGTGTTTGTTGAATGACTGAATAATAATAAACACCACCTATAGAAGGTTCTACTGGTACCTTGGGCCAAATATGTTCTAAGAATTTCATATACATTGCTCCATTTAATCTCATAACTCTTCTAAAAAGAGATTACAGTACTTTCATGAACAGTAAGAATTCAACTTTGTCTGTCTTACATTTGGCTTTTACATTCTTCACTATATTGAGACAATCCACCAATTTCCAATCAGAAGCCACTGATGACTTCGTGAACAGATTCACTGATGATAAAAATGAGAACTTTGTTCAATGGAATATAAACACAGGAATCAAAGGGAAAAATGTGAGAGGTTTGATAGAAAAAGAAATGTTGGAAAGTAGATGTTTGGTAGAAGAATGATCAGGGTCTGAATTGATTTGTGTGTATTGTTCTGTTTTGTTTTGATTAAAGTAGGAAAGTGTGCTTATTATAAATTGAACTGTAATTTTTCAAGAAAGAATAGGAAGAATCAGATTACTCATGTTAAAAAACAAAAACAGAAACCAATAAACCCCAGTTCTTTCACTGACCCTACAAGAAATGTTTGAATTGAGAAGAAAGAGAAACATCTCAAACCAGAGTGACAAAGAAGAAAGGCAATTCAAAATGTCGAGGCAGTTATGCAGAATAGTGATCCCTGGTGCCATATGTTTTGTATAAGGAAAAGCAACTTGGCAGATTCTCCTCTAGTAGCATGCTGCTGCTAGCAGAGATTAGCTCTAAGGGTTTGAGGTTTTCTGGGCCATACCCTCCTCTACTGTATTAGTGACCTTTCTAGAGATAAATGGTTTGCAAAAGAGCAGATTTAATACAGGACATTTACAAATTACAACATTTACTCACAAGTCAAATGCTGGAAGAGTGCAGAACATCTACCTATGCACTGGAGACCCGAAAGATCCAATCAAGGGCTGGGAGCCCACAGCACTGTCCCATGTACATCCATGTCTGCACTAAAAGGCTGAAGAAATATATACTAGAGTCAGGGTACAACACTCACAGTGGAGATGAAAGCCAGAACTCCTCTGAAGCAAACAGCAGCCATCCCCCATGACAGCAAGGCCCTGTGCTCCTCCTGCAATGAGAACAGCCAAGTTCCCTTCAGGAGAACCAGCCACAACAGAGCTTCTCCTGGGATACAACCACCATTATCTTCTGCTCCCATTCTCCTTTATACTGTGTTGGCAACAACCTTCAGGTGGATCCTCTCTGCTCAGAACTACACCAACCCAGTTCAGCTGGGTGTTCCTGCTCCAGCGCACCACGGTAACACGTTCGCCACGCCCATATGTTGCTATGGAGATAGGAAATTCTTTTACTCACTTGGGTAAAGGGATTTTCATTATGCAGATACTCAGAGCCCCCAAAAGGAAGAAATGGATTAAATGTAATTTTTTAAGTAGATATTTCATGCTCAAAACAAGAATTAATCTTTAACTACTTGATAATTTAGTAGCTCATCATAAGAAAATTGAAGAAACAAGAAAACTTGAAATTCTCATTTGCCCCTAATCTCTAGCCTTTTATCTGAAACAAAATAACATATAAGTTTTGTTTAATGTTGTATTGGTATTCTTAAACTCAGGTTAATATTATCTCTGGTGACTTCTAGAACAGCAGCAGTGGAAACTAAGCAAATCCTTTCCCAAAAAGCAATTATATAACTGGCAAAATTCTACAAAAGAATGATATTAGGAATCTGGAAGCTGGTCAAGGACATACAATGAATTCATAAGCATTTATTCACGGACATTACTAACCCTCACTCAGAGCCATGGGAACTTATGGCCTCTGGCCTCCTCTTGTCTTCTCTATCTTTGCGCCTTGGCAAGGACGTTCCATTACAGAGCAGGCTGGGGAAAACCTAGTTACTGCTGGAGGAGGGTGAGAACAGCAAAGTCAGTACGAAACAATCATGGAAAGTCAGTGGTGCAGCTACCCCGATATTGTAGCAGGGTTTGGAGTAATAAACAGACTAGTAGATTAATGGGATATTTAATAGAGAGCTACACAGTTTCCACATATATTCTCGGTGGCTATAAGGCTGCATGTATGTACAAGGCTGCACACTGTACATACATTCGGATGAGCAGGGAAGATCTCAGACATTTACTCCGCCCTGGCTGAATGTAAGGCTTCCTAAACACAGAGAGTAAAAGCAGCTGGGAAAGTTTCATCAACTGCTTCAATGCAGCCCACCCTCACATGTGTTAGAAAAAGTTGGAAACCTTTCTTACTGGAAACCCTCTTACTGGAGGGTTCTTAAACACAGTGTCTGAACTGTCTATTTTTACTGCAAAGCCCTCCTGTTCCAAAGAGGGCCCTAGAAGCTAGGTTTAAAAATGAAAACAAAAAAGCCAAAACCCCTACATAAATTTAAGCAGAAACATCAGCTACACAGAATAGGGGAGAAAGAGAAATGATCCTGGAAAGGTATTGAACAAACAACAAAAACAACCTCTCTGGAAGAGGGGTCACAATACTTAATTACTATACTACCCTAGTTAAAATATTCAGTCTTCATCACAAAACTATAAGACATTATGTCTAGGACTGGGTAGAAGTCCATCTCGGGCTAAATGTTGTGCTTAATGAAGACTTTAAAACAACTATTATAAATATGTCCAAATAACTCAGAGTACCCACATCTAAGGAAATAAAATATTGTCAGAGTGAATCATCCCATAGAAAATTTATTTTTGTAAGATAAAGATAATAAAATAATCTCCCTCCCAAAATTTACCAGAGAGTCTCAAAGACAAATTTGATCTGGTGTAATAAACAACCGGTCAACTTGACAATAGATAAAAATCTGAAGAATAGAAAAAAAAAAAGAATGAAGAAGCAAGGAACAGATTCAGAAATCTCTGGTACTAACCAAAGCATACCAATTTATAAGCAATACAAATCTCAGATAGAAAAGACAATGATACGTGGGCAGAAAAATATTTGAAAAAAAAATAGCCCTCAATTTCCCAAATGGATGGAAAATATTTTTATCTACATTCAAGAACTTCAACAAACTCAAGTAGGCAAGCCACAGAAGCTTAGAAACATGATAGTCATACTGCTTTAAGACAAAATACTGAAAACACAAAGAGAAAAACAATTTATCCACACAGAGGAACAACAATAAGGTTTGAGGTGATTTCTTAACAGGCAATAGAGACCAAAGAGTAGTAGGATGCTATATTCAAAATAGTGAAAGAAAAAGAAATATGCTAATCAAATTTCTATATCCAAACTTGCTTCCAAACATGAAGGTGAAATAAGAACATTCTCCACTGTACAAAGACTGTGAACTTTCATAGCTAGCATGACTGCCTTAAATGAACATTATAGGAAGTCACTCAAGTAGAATAGAAATGATACTAGATAATACTCTGAACTCACATGAAGAAATGAACAATGGAAAAGACTGGTAAATGGAAAAGGCCACATATATATATATATATATATATATATATATATATATATATATATATATTTTTTTTTTTCCTTTTTTTTCTTCCATCTCTTAAGCTGATTTAAGGGAGGATTATTGCACTATGCATAACAGTGACACAAAGGACAGTGGAGAGAGCTGAGCTATAATGGGACAAAGTTTGTATATTTCACTGGAATTAAATCAGAGCTAATTTGAAGAAAACATAGTGATGAGTAACGATGCATATGCTAATTCCTAGAGAAATCATTAAAAAGATAGCTAAGACAAGTAGTAAACATTCAATAGGGAAATTAAAATGTTACACTAAAAATATGTATCCAGCATAAAAGACGCAGTTAAAGAGGAGCAGAACAACAAGAGTAAGAACAACAACAAAAATATAAGAGACATGAGGCTAACAAATGGTCAAATGATGACTAGGAGTTAACATCCAGGGGATGTGGGGGAGAGAACCATATTTCAGGCAGCACAATAGCCCCAGAGATAGAAGACCTTGTTTCCTTTTGACAACCAAAGGAAGCAAGTCTTTTGTCAATGGGCCTTAGTGTCTTCAGATGAACCCGTATTCAGTCCCTTAAGACAGGTTGAAACATTTCAGTTGCCCATTTTTGGATTGGGTCTTTAAATTTGGGAGGTTTAATTTTTTTGAGTTCTTTATATATTCTAGATGTTAGACCTTTGTCTGATGGATAGCTAGCAAAAATTTTTTCCCAGTCTGTGGGTTTTCACCCTGCTCTGTTGGTGATTTCTTTTGCGGTGCAAAAGCTTTTTAATAGCATGTGGTCCCAAGCACTGATTCTTTGTATTGTTTCCTGTGCAGTCTGGGTTCTGTTCATAAATTTTTTTCCTACCCCTATGTCTTCGAGGGTTCTTCCTATTCTATTCTCCAGTAAATTTAATGTTTCTGTTTTAATGTTTAGATCTTTGATCCA
>PVJO010022984.1:0-27013 GCA_004026905.1 Hystrix cristata | reverse complement strand
AGTTTTCAGAGTTATTTTTTCCCCTCAATTACTATATTTTCAGGAATTTAATATTAATGGGTCGCATATAAGTTCCTAGAGTGAATTAAATTAGTATGGAGGGATATTGAGAACAAAAGGACAGGGAATCGGAATTCTGGCACAGTGGATTACACATCCTAACTCAGAGCTGCTAAAGCAAGTTCTGCTCAACAACATCGGAGTGTAAGTGTGCTCTCTGCAATCAAAATATGTTGATAGAATCCATGTCCACATGTAACGCTATGATTTCACGTGAGTAACGGTTTGTGCACTTTTTCTGAACTAAAGTATGTGCATAAGAGTCCTTAAGGTGTAATTTCTTGTGAATTGAATGTGATAATAAAGGAGAGTATTTAGAATAGTACCAGGTCCAATCTAAAAGCAAGATGTAACTCTTTAATATGTAACAAACAAAGCTCATTTGACTCACAAATCTAAATAGGGCGATGGTATATTTTCACTCTTCTTCACAATAATTTTCATTAATTTCTGTAACTATTTACCATGAAAAACACTGATGCATTGATATTAACAAAATGTTTCTCGAGACAGGTTAATTTTTAAAATTGATTATTCAACAGAAAAGTGTGGCGGACGCCATGTGCAGACGGAACTCCACCGTCGCGCCTGACTTCCTCCTCGAGGGGCTGGCGGAGGCTGAGGAGACGCGGCTGGTCCTCTCCGTGCTCTTCCTCCTGATGTACCTGATCACGGTGCTGGGGAACGCGGGGATGACACTGCTCATCCGCCTGGATCCCCAGCTCCACACCCCCATGTACTTTTTCCTCACTCACCTCTCAGTTCTCGACCTCAGCTACTCCAGTGTCATCACCCCTAAAACCTTACAGATCTTACTGACATCCAACAGAAACATTTCCATCCTGGGCTGCTTCACACAGATGTTCTTTTTTGTTCTCTTTGGTGGGACTGAATGTTTTCTTCTCTCGTCGATGGCCTACGATCGCTACGTGGCTATCTGCAGCCCTCTGCACTATCCGGTCATTATGTCCACAAGACTGTGCCGAGCCCTGCTCGCCGGCTCCTACATGATTGGCTTTGTAGATTCCACTGTTATCGTGGTTTTCATGAGCAAACTGCATTTCTGCAACTCTAATGTCATCCGTCACTTTTTCTGCGACTTATCCCCAATTTTAGCCCTGGCTTGCAGTGACACTTATAATTTTGAGATTATGATATTCATCCTTGCTGGTTCAAACCTAATACTGTCCCTTATTGCCATATCTGGGTCCTACGTCTCCATTCTCTCCACTATCCTGAAAATTAATTCCGCTGCAGGAAAGAGAAAAGCTTTCTCCACCTGTGCCTCCCATCTCCTGGGCGTCACCATCTTTTACAGCACTATGATCTTCACTTACTTAAAACCGAAGGCATCCTACTCCTTGGGAAAGGATCAGGTGGCTTCCGTGTTCTATACCATCGTGATCCCCATGCTGAATCCCCTCATCTACAGCCTCAGAAACAAGGAGGTGAAAAGCGCTGTCCTCAGAGTCCTGCGGAAGAGACGGGGCTGCAGGCAATTAAAATAACAGTGATGCTAAATACTTACTCCTATCCTTTCCTTTTCCTTTTAATGGAAATTCTTTGGTCATTTTCTCTCTCTGTGTGTGTGTGTGTGTGTGTGTGTGTATGTGTGTGTGCCAGGGATCGAACTCAGGGTGTTTGCTTCTAGCCAAGCACTCTAACCACTGAGCTAACCCCAGCCTCTTCAATCATTTTCTGAACACAAATCTATGCATCTGATTTTGTGAGTGAGTGAGTGTTATGTGTGCGTGTGTGTGTGTGTGTATTTTTGTGTAGGTATGTATATTTCTTATATTTTACTGCACAATTTTTATAGGTTCCATCTACTTAGTGAAAATTCTGTCTTATTCTGTGTGCTGCTTACTGGCAATGCTGACTACCGTCTCCACTATGAGTTCTATTCAGGACATCGTAAATGCATCTAGATCAATCTATCAGGAAAGCCTGTATTTGATGATTTTTTTTATTAGTCGCACTCCTATGTGCTTGACAGTGACCTGCAGAATAGATTTTGAGATTAAAGTAAGCTCTTTCATTTCTGGATTCTCCCCCTTTCCATCTGCATAGAGTTGGTATGAACCACTTTTTAATATTGTCTGAGACTCTTATATGCTTGTCTTAGTTATTCTTCTCTCCCACCTTTTGCTCAAAGTGAGATATTTCATGTGTTCCACGTGAACCTCTTGGAAGGGTCTTGTCTTTGGAATTTAATTTTCGGATTAATGTGAATTTAGACCTGAGAGAGGCTCACCAAAAAAAAGTATGATTTTCTAGATGAACAAGATTTATGAAAACAAAGTAAAGAAGGTTAATGACAAATGTTTACATTCTGTGTGGAGATGGAGATGCTACAATCCTCTAGGTCCTGTCCATCACTAGGAGTTCACAGCCATTTCTTATGGTTAACGTCACTGCTGACCGAGCGGTAACATCTGCTGCACCTCTACAATGTCAGGGCACCCCAGCCCAGTCTCGTTCAGACTGATCCCATCCACTCTACTCCTACATTTTTGGATCATTACTTTGCTCCTACCTTGCTTTATTCTTCTTCACATTTTTCTCTCTTTTTATGTCTTTATCTTATTAATTACTCAACCTAAACCTCTAATTACAGTTCTGAACAAATGAAATCAATTATCAAATCTAGCAGAAATCATTTCTTCAAAAGTTTAATACATTATTTTTTCGTCTTTCATTTCTACCATTGACTACCATTAATACTTTGCAAGTTTTTGGTAGAAGTTGAATTAAAAAAAACTGATAAATAAAAATTATCAACCAGCTCCTTCATGTTTGCAAGCCTAAAAGGATTAAAGGCAGGACATCTGGTGACCCACAATTTAGGATCAAATTCAAACATCATTGGGAAGAGCTATGTAGCATTGAGCAAAGAACCAGTATTTAAAATATTGGACATTTTTCTCATTTGTGATAAAAGGAAATAATATGCCATTTTCTTGGAGATGTTACCACAGAAATTACATGCATTAATATATGTATAGTATTAACATAATTGTCCAGGACCAAGTAAGCTGTATATAAGTGCACATTATTACTCTTGTGAGAGAGGAATGTTTCCACAAGTATTCTAAGGTTTATGCTGGGGAAGGTAAAATGTGAAAGAGAGTAGCAGAAGCATGCAAATTCATTTCGTAAAATTTTATATGCTGGGTACTTGAAAATGCTAGACCAGAGACAGGCAGCATTCACAAGCTATGCTAGAATATTTAAAACACGTTTTATTAGTACATGCATATGACACATAATGATTACATTCATTTCGGGGAGTTGGTACAAGTGCACATTGCACTTGAACATTTTTAATCGCCCTTCCTCTCTTAGTTCTCTTTGCTCTTCTCTTCCTGACACCCCCTCCCCATCAACAAAAATCTCCCTCCCTATTTCCTACCATCTCTATTTTATTGTTCTCATTAAACAGTTCACAGGCCGTGTTACTCACATAAGAGGAACCATGCCTTCCAGGATATTTGTTGTGCAAACCAACAAATAGCAGAGCTCTTTGAGGAGATAGTGGAAACAAAAGGTGTGAGTTAGCAACCACACAGAACCCAAACCCAGCCATATTTAGAAAGTTAAGTAAAGTCAGAGAAGCAGTCCAGACAGGCCCTGTGTGACTGTTGCTCACTGTGGGGAGGGAGATCTCGATCCTCTATGGTGTTAAGAGGGACACTTCAGCATATTCTATGAGTGCCGACTTTGCGACACGACAGATGAACATCACAAAGAGAATGGAGACTGGAGTCCAGTGAACTGAGGGTGGATAATAGTGATTCTGAGCACTTCCCTCTGGACCGGGACAGCACGGGCTCCGGAGCCATCTCAGAAGTCCTCTCTCTGCCTCAGCAGAACAAGGAGGAAGAGTACTTGGGCTGAGAGCCATCTTAGTGACTCAACTTGGCAGGCAGTGTAGGAGAAGAGAAAGCCCCCCGTATTCTTTATATCTATGGGACTCCAACGCCATTGCTCACTAGGGAGGCAACGCTCCCCCACCAATAGTTAGGTCGGGTCCAAGAAAACAGTGACTGAGACACCGAAAAAGTAGAAGCAAGAGACTGAGGGAAATGCCCTAACATCTGCCGTGCTGGAGACGGAAAGCAGGGCTGGGAAAGACTCAGTGGAGTCGGATCCGACAGTGTGAAACCCACCCGCTGGTGCACACAGTCCACCAGCTGGATGGAAAGGCCAACATGGAGAAGGGCAGGAAACGAAAACCAAAGGTGGCTTGAGCATTGCAGGACACTGAGGTTCCGTAGCATGCGGGCATCAGTCTGGGAGCAGGTGGCACCAACCATGCAAGGCCGGGCTCCCACGACTGCTCATCTCAGCCCAGATCCAGAGCACCCGGTCCTCTCTCCTTGCTTGGAGGCATCCACAGTAAAGTCTCTGTGCAGAGACACTGCCCAGCCATGCCTCGGAGAGCAAGAAGAGCAAGGGCTGAGAAGGCACAAAGCTCTGCCCGTGGTGTGGCTCTGCCCACTGACCGCACAGGTGAGAGGTTGGCCAGATGCTGTGAGTTTCCTGGCACCCTCATTCCCAGGTACCGCGGACACTGATTTTTCAGGTTTGGCCCATCATCATCATTGGTGAACATGCTGAGATTTCCAAAAGCACAGAGGGGCAGAAACGGCTTCTTGAACTTGGACAGAGGCTGAGAAGGAAAACTTGAGTCTTAAAAAGAAACGAGAGATTTTCACATTCCTCTTTTTACTAGGCATCACCCAACACTAGAAGTCCAGGGAAAATGGTCTCCACGACATGCCCCCACAAGGAAGAACAATGTGTGTGTGTGTGTGTGTGTGTGTGTGTGTGTGTGTGTAATTATGTAAGAGTGCAAGATATTGCCTTTCCTTCTATCCCATATTACTTTGTTTTTTCGTGTTCTCCCACATCAAGGGTTACTACATCAGGTTTTCTAACTTTCTAAAAGATACACGCATGGCTAATTCTTCAATTGAAATCAATATCCTTATATATTCTCTCGTTTTCCATTTACATTCCCTTTGCTTTTCTTCCTCATTCCTTCTCTCACACCCTCCCATCTCCCCTGCTTCCCTCTTCTCTTTCCATATGTAAATATTCTCATTAAAGCATATTTTTCTCTCAGCTATCCTAACTTTACTGTCTGGCTTTCTGTTTCTATGTTAGTGAAACTAAAGATATTTTCAATAAGTTTTAAATTATATGTCAATATTACTTATGAGAAAGATCAGCATACCATATTGGAATAGTTACACATCTCAACTCATCTGCAAATGAAAACATCCCTATTTCAGGAAATAAAATAGATATACAGATAGTAGAGTCAAATGATCATGAACAGAGGAAAAACTCCCTATGACATATCTTAGTCAAACTGCCAAACATTTGGAACAAAAAATATTAAAAGTAGAAAGAAATACTAAATCACTTACAATTGCAAACCCAGCAGAATAAAAACAGTTTTCTCAACAGAATCTTTACAACCTAGGAGGATTTTTTGGAATGATGCATTTCAAATCCTGGGAGAAAATAATTACCAACCTCTATTACTATATCCCAAAAAATTATCCTTCAGATTTGAAGGAGAAATAAAGGCTTTCTAAGATAAGTATAAACAAATTATACTTTTCCTGCCTGGAATGTCAAGAGAAGTTACATGAAATTTAAGAATTACGCAGTGGATGTGGACAGGAGTGGGGGCTTGGTACATGAGTGAGAAACTACCCGCAGAGGGACAAAAGTGCAGATTAAAATGAGAATAAGTAAACAGAAAAAGACTAAAGCAAAGCATATTGAACAATCTAATCCCATAAGAACAAAAACAATGCATTCAATATTCCTCCTACATTTTTAAGTAAATCACATGTTCCCAGTACATTTTAATGGCTTAGAAATATAGCTACAAAGCCAGACAGAAACAGTATCTATCTTTATCACCATCACAGCAGCATAAAAGTGGATCTTAACTGTAATCAAAACTCGTAACTAAAAATAATAAAATAGAACTTTTAAGGGGTTGGATAGAGAAGCTGTATAATGATAGCTAAAATGAATGAAATCTTTTAAAGGCAGCAGTAACTAAGGTGTGTAGAATGAAATACTAACAAATTGAGTTTTAGAAAATGCCACTATTTTCCCCCTATTTTTTGATCTGGACAACAACAGTTCATAAGAACCTGATTTTTCCCAACGTTTGATTTCTGTGATACTGGTATATAAAAGGAAATCCTGGGATTTTGTTAAAAGTTAACTCAACAATGTTTCCTGTTGAATTTGTTAACAATATGAACCAGCTAGTTGTGGGTATAAATGAGATCATTCCAGTTTCTTGTTCTCCACTTTGCATTTCTCAAATATTGCTCATTTTGTTTCAACTCAATCAACACACTGATATCTCAGAAGAAAACCTTGACTAACATTTTTCTTTAACAAATTTGGAACCCTGGTATATACGAGAGAAATCTAAGAAATAATTCTTCAATGCTGGAAAATTTTTGAATTTTACATTACAGCAGTATGGAGACATATTGTTGAAATAGTTTATTCCTTTCTTTCAGAAAACTCTCCTAGAACATGATGATGTGGAAAATAAATTTGATGGCTTCAACTGTCTGGATTTTTATAACATAGAACCTTACCTACAATGGCTAGTCAGAGATGTGTCTCTAAAAATTGGATTGTTTAATTTTAGAGAAATTTTGAGGGTAGATTCTTCTGCCAAACAGTTTTTTTCCCAATAAAGATATGTGGCTACACTTTGCACAAATGACCAAAAAAAACCACCAAGAAACGGAAATGCTAAAAGCATTACTTTGGATCTCAAATGCAAATTTAGGAACTAATGCTGGAAAGCAATGTAGTTTCGATTGCTATATTCTGATGCACTATTCCTGGGAAAATCACAGGCCAATCACCTCTTATGTAAGAAATTGAGTCATATCAAAAGAAATCAAGTTTCTACACTTAATGTGTCTTCATGTAAAAGAATCTTGAAATATGTATAAATATGGAAAATAAGTGAAGCAGAAGGAGATGTGAGTTAAAGTGAAATGAGGTTGTTTCTATTTTGAGGGCCTAGTTTATTGGATCTGAATACTGTGCACGAAAAACAAACCCAAGGACCTAAACTTAGGAATGAGAATTGTGGCATCAAATGTTCTGGTAATAGCCACGTAGCAGCCACTTGCAGATTACTCTCTAAGCTATTTGCCTTGCCACTTGTCATTATCCTTAGCTACAGTCTCAATAATTATTACTGTGAAACATCAGTCTATTTTCTGGGAATTCAAATGGATGTTTATCAATTTCTGTGATTAGGCAGTAAAAAGTAAAAACTCTAATAATAAAAAAAATCTGAGTTTTTGAGACAAGCGAGACAAAAATATATACAGATACCTAGTTTTATTTGGGTATGTTAGAGTAGGTGGGGCAGTTGCAGTAACATTGGACCAAAGAATAACTGGAAAATGAGGAATTCCATTCACAGTGGGTGCTGGAAAATTATTACCAATGTGAGGACATTTCAAGCTATAGAATCCTGACAACATCTTTTGTAATATTCACTTAAAATTGATTTATAGGAAGACTGATTTAAGCAATATATCAGCATCTATTATTATTATTATTTAATACACATAAGTATAAGCATTGGTATATGGATGTTTCTAATACAGCACATGGGCATGTTTCACATATTGCACGAGAAAGCTAATAATGCTTTACTTAGAAATATTTTGGGAATATAAGCACTATCAAATAGTAACAAGATTTTTTTTCTCTAGGTTCTGACCATAGATATATAGATTTACAGTCACTATTACTTTGGGTTCAGTACATTTGCAAAATGCACTTTAGTTAGAAACCAATTTCTCTCAGGAATTTTCTCATTGCCTCTTTTACCTCTTTATTCCTCAAACTGTAGATGACGGGATTCAGCATGGGAATCACAATGGTGTAGAACACGGACACGACCATGTCATGCTCCGAGGCCTGATTTGAACTCGGTCTCACATATATGAAGAGAATTGTCCCGTGGTAGACGGACACTCCAGTTAGGTGGGAGCCACACGTGGAGAACACTTTTCTCCTCCCTTCAGCAGAACGCATCCTCAGAATGGCCCGCAGGATGAAGCCGTAGGAGATGAGGACAATCAGGATTGTGACCACCTCAATGGCGCCCACAAGGTAGATGAGTAGAAGCTGGTTTGCGTGAGTATCAGAACAGGAGATAGCGAGGAGGGGAGGGATGTCACAGAAAACATGTCTGATTTCATTGGATCCACAGAAGGACAGGCTAAATGTGGCCACCGTGTGCACCATGGCATGAAAGATGCCACCAACATAGGAAGCAGTGATGAGTGTCACGTAGACTCTGGGTGACATGCTTACGGAGTACAGCAGTGGGTTGCAGATGGCCACATAGCGGTCATAAGCCATGGCCCCCAGGAGGAAGCATTCTGTGGTCCCCAGAGTGACAAAGAGAAGCATCTGTGCTGTACATGCAAGAAATGAAATGCTTTTATCCTTTGTCAGAAAATTGACCAGCATTTTGGGGGTAATGACTGTAGAGTAGCAGGCGTCCAAGAATGACAAAACACTGAGAAAATAGTACATGGGTTTGTGGAGCCGGACATCACTAATGACCAACACTACCAGTCCCAAATTTCCTACCAGTGTGAAAAGATAGATGGCCAGAAATAGGAAAAATAGGAAGACTTGCAGGTCAAAGTCGTCTGTGAAACCAGTCAGTATAAACATGGTGATTTCAGTCACGTTCCTCAGGTGAATCTGGTGTGAACCCATGTTTTATTTTATTTTTTTAGCATTCCTGATATTTCCATGATTTATAGGTCGTAAGGGCAATGCCTGGTGAAAATACAGTATATCCAATTATAGTCTCCCATTTATATGTTGGAAAGATACACAGAAATGTTTACCATTGAGAGGAACAGGCGGTGATGAAGAAGTCCACTCCAAAGGCACCTATTACTCTGTTTAGATGAACTGAAGAAATTATGTTATTTGGCTGTTAACTAAATACATTTTATTAAAAGAATCTATCATCTTAATTTGATGACTCTTCAGTATTTTCAGTGAAAGTACCTCACTTGCTCCCATATTGGCTTTTAAGGTTCACAGAGATGGAAAACACACTCTACTTTTCATACAGAGTCCATGGAATAACTTTCCTCACTGCTCTTTTCTTAGTTTTTCAAATGAGAACATCTATACTTACATTATCAGATGGGCTTTAAGTGAGAGAAGAAATGTGGGAATCATTAAATAAATATTCTTAATTAAGTAGAAAATCTGATAAACTACATTTATATTTCTGTTTGTCAGTTAAGGCAGCCTGTCTGACCAAAACATGTCAAGCCCCGTCTGACAGTCCTCTAATCCCATCAGCACTTGGGGGACAGTGAAGGACAGAATGAAAAAGGGTCTTCTTGAATTAGATGAATCTTTTTTATTTTTGCAAAAAAGTGTGATTCAGTGTTTTTATTTATTTTTATAATCTTTGTCTTTCACTTTCCCTTTTTGAGTCAAGGTATTGTCATTTTCTACTTTTGGTCTCCGCTTTTAATTTTTTAAGCCATTATAGGTTTTCATATTATCACTTAATAGTAATAACAGATGTCTCAATTCCTATACTGAATATACATGCAATGTCCTGGAATATATTTCCAAGACATATTCACGTTAAAAAAAATCCTTAACCACTTCTTCAAAATCTAGATGTTTTGAAGTTTCTAAAACTATTGTAAATTAATATCCCCCATTTAAAGTATTGACAGAAACTATCGTATGAGAACAATAGATGCCACAAAAGTGACAGATACGAGAATGACAAAAATGCAGATCTTGGAATTTTCAACAAAACATAAAATCTGGAAACCCAAAGCAAAATCAGACCTTCACTTCTCAAAATCAGGAAAAAAAAAACTAATTATTTTCCATATTACAAACACTGAGCTCAGAAACTAAAAAGAATTTCGTAAAGCAACTGCCATGTTAGTATGATCCTACGAAAGGTAAAAATCAGTCCACATTACCTTGTGGGATCCGCACAAGTTTAAAATGACTGGAGCCGCGTCCTTTTACTGATGAGAGCACTGTGGCCCAGGTAGACACAGAAACAAAGGCACACAGTTAGCAGCAGAGCCAGGATTCAAGCCTGCATTTGGGTGCTCTGCTGGAATCCAGAAATCATCACCTGGAAATAGTACAAAATCACATCCATGCATATTTGAATTCATTTACAAAGCAATTGAGCTTTACAGTGCTGTGATGTTTAAGTAATAAAGCTGAGTGGTCTACTTTACCAATTTTCTAACTGGGAAACAAATTTAAATCTCTTCATAAGAAAAAAATTCCAAAAATGTCATCTAACCAATAGCTGATTAAAATGCAATTTTGTCTCCATTTTGTCATTTGCACAAATTATAATTCTTTAATTTCCCTTTCCTATTATCTTTTTCTCAAGTAAATTAAAGCAGTTTTTGTTTGTTTGTTTGTTTTGCTTGGTGCTGGGGATCAAACTCATGGCCTTGTGCTTGCTAGGTAAGGGCTCTACCACTGAGCTAAATCCCCAGCCCCTAAAGCAAATTCTTTTTTTTTTTTTTTTTTTGTAAGGCAAGTTCTTAATTCTTGCCCTGCTGACTAATATTTAGACGAAATTCCCCCTATTTTCTACTATAGTCTCTGAAAGGAATGGAATTCAATTCATAATGTAATCTCAAATTAAGTCCTTTTTCTTATACTTAAATACTGACATGCTTTTTAGGTTCAAATTCAAGACTACAGCTTATAAATATTTCACAAGTAACAGAAAGCGTTTCCCATTACCATCGGAAATGAACTGCTCACCAAATTAAAGCTAGATAAGGTGGTACACACTTGCTTTCTTTTTTTTTTTTTTTTTTTTGGTGGTGCTGGGGATCGAACTCAGGCCCTTGTGCTTGCAAGGCAAGCACTCTAATCACTGAGCTAAATCCCCAGCCCCTCACTTGCTTTCTTATATCAGATCCTCTTGCAGTCCACAGGGAGGCTTCAAAGAGCATACACAAACTTCTGGGACAGAAAGCTACCAAGCTGGTTTTGTTTTTTTTTCTACAGTAAATGACTGAAGTTTGTGGAGCAAAGAGTTATGTAATAAAAATGATTGCAGGAATGTGTATTGGTCACTGATACAAAATGAAAAATGTTTCTGCCTACAGCTTGAAAGAAAACGGTTCCAGCTTTGATTGTAAACATGTACCATTCAAATGACAACCAAAATCCAGTTCTCTTTTCTTGAAATACAACTTGCTGAATTCTCTTGATACCCTGGAAACATATATAATCTGATAAAATGAAAGCATAAGTTAGGATGAATAACCATTCCTTAATGATCACTGTATGTATTATAATTATTTATTCATTTCTAAACAAAACACTGTTTACCTTATTTTCTACATTCTACCTTCTTTTTAATTAACCTAGTTTTTCATAACGTAGTTACATGCTCTTGAATTGAACAAGAATTCTCTTATTTGAGTTTAATTTTTAATATAAACATGTATAAAAACAATCTTCTGGACCTATTTAAGTTTTTTCTGCCCCCTCTACTGTTTTGTTGACTGATTTTATGGGAGGTGCATAGGTTGTCCCAGTGTAAGAATACTTCTATTTCTCCTTTCCTTTCTCCCCACTTTAGCATAAGGTTGTTATATTACTCTTTGAACACAGAACATTCATTATTGAAGCCTTTATGTTAAATTAAATTACATGATTAAAAATACCAATTTTGTTTATTTTGATGTACTTTCATGGGTTCTCTATTTTTTGCGTAAAAATTTCAATGACTATTTTCTTTTCATATGTATTGCCTAAGTGCTCTTTTTTGCTCTTTTTGTAGCTTACTGAAGTACTTTGTAATATATTCATTGATTTTTAAATACTACACTGAAGAAAGGAATGGCGGATGATTTGGTGGAGTAGGGATATTTATTAAGCGCCCCACATCTGCAGGAATCTCAACTATCCATGCGCATAAATATCTTCAGAAGAGCTAAGGAATTTAAATGTGAGCCAAGCACTTGGCCATAGCACAAACAAACAGAGAGCAAGGAAGAATGTGAGGACAGTTTTTCATTCCCAGCATCACATCTCGCACAACTTAAGGCAATGCAGTGCTCAGACACATGAGAATTACTTGAACCAGGGAAGTTAACACAGGACTCTCCTCTGGACCTAGCTCAGTAAAACCCAGTGTTGAGGGGAAGCCCACAGCTCCAGATTCCATGCAGATATCTGCGGACTGAGACTGTAAACAGTAATGTCGTCCTGTAAGGAAGACTTTCTGTGAGAAAGATTCTTTTTAGGGCCCATCAGCACAACATCTCCTTTCTCTGGGCCCTATGTCTAGACTCATGTCTATAAGACTCTACAGAAGATGTACAAAGTGCAACTCCTGTAAAACTGTGCTATACTACAAAAGAACTCTATGAGTTCCCTAATTTACAATGCAAACTTCAGAAAATAAATGCAAGAATTGATACTAACAAAGTGGGGTAATACTGGAAATAAACTAATGTCAGGTCAGAGGGAATATACCTATTTGGGCCTGTCAAGCAGAGATTCTGAACTTCGTGTTGAAGCTCAAAAAGGTAGTAAGGTTTTAACAGTATGCCTTGTCAGCTGAATCATACACCAAGAGGTAGCCCGCATAAAGTGAGCTGGAAATTGTCTACCTTCCTTTTAAAAAATCTGTAGAAAAAGTGATTCAAACGATTACGGAGACTGGAAGTTTAGATAGTGAATTTGTCTTTTCAGTCTACTAACTCAGGCCAGTAGGTGTGCTGGTACACATCTATAATCCTAGTGCTTGAGAGACCGAGGCAGGAGAAAGATGGGGAATCAGAGGCCAGACTGGGCTACACAGTGAGTTCAAGACCAGCCTGAATTAACATAGGATCCTGTGTCCAAAAATGTGAACACATTATTAAGCATGATTGTAGCAAACACATTTTTGAGAAGTGTTCCATCCCCAACATTCTGGAAGGTCTCTTCTACAAGAAGAACCCACAATGGCAACTCCCACCACATAGTAGAAAACTCTAAACTCAGTGAAAGTAATGAGAATATAAGTAGTAGCGGTCAAGTGTTAAAACTCAAACTCCAAAACCAAAGTGGCTATTGTTGCTGTGATGGGCACCGAAGCTAATGCAGCTATCAACAAACTATTTTATGTGCACCTACCATGTGGCTAGATGATCATGGCTTTCCTAGATGTAAACAAGGTTAAAAGCCTACTCAATTATTTCTTGACCAATGTAAGCAGGAGAGTTCCAGGGCAAATGAACCAGAGTCTAACCTAAATCATAAACAGTGATGTCTCTATACTTGATCCAGTTTATAGGCCCAGACTACCGTGAAAGAAGGAGATTCCATGTGCCCAGAAGAAAGGATCCTAGATACTTTCAAAAATTTATATCATTGATATTTTCTCAGTCTCCTCTCAAAATACCTATGATGTTATCAGAGAAAATATAGACTGAAGAACGGAATCTGTTAAGATCTTCCAAACATTACTGATCAATGTCTCTGAAATGTCAGAAATGAGAAGAAACCCAAAATATCCCTGTAGCCCAATAATCAGAGAGGTTTTATGGCATTTAGGTAGTAAATGACATTTTATCTCAGTTCAGTGCCACCATGAGTCTGATGTTTTTACAAACATAACTCATGATTATTTTCCAGGCCTGGAATCCACAATCAGAATAAACAATCTCTTCAGGTTCAGTAGGAAGAATCCTTATATGGTCTCCTGACTTGTGGGCTAATTTGTACTGTAGTGAGAAATGCCAAATGGACTCCATTAGAGAGTTATCTTTCAAGAAGATAGCAAATCAAAAGCAATATTTCGTGATCGGAAGGTTTGTAGATGTTATTACCACCATGCAGGACTTGAAATGCGAATGAGCAGTGTGATGGTTAACCTTAATTATGTCAACTCGATTGGCTGGGATCCACTGAAAGGATCAGTAATGCACACTTCAGGGTGGGTCTGGATGGGTTTTCTTTGACTAATCAATGGTGAGAGGTCAGAAACTGCAGAATAAAAGTTACTGATTTCAATGTCAGTGCTTCTTACGTAACATTTGAAAGAACAGTTGTTTTGAGCGCTACGTTTTCTAACAGGATATTTCTAGTGAATTCACACAACAAACATTCCTGGAAGGATGACGTCAAATTTCACTGATCATAGTCATCCTGGTATGCAGTAGATCTCAAACCTTCTTTGCTGGTCTAGCTGAAAATTTTTTATGCTTTGACCATGAACTTCCCATTTCCTCTGTTGAACGTCAGGCATCCAAGAATAGCAGAACACTCAGGAAGCAGTACATGGGGTTGTGGAGCTGGACATCCCCAGTGACCTGTACAACTAGTCCTGGGTTTCCTATCCAGAGTAAAAACATGACAGCAAAAAAATACTAAAAATTACAAGACTTGGAAGTCAAAATCATCTGTGAAACCCAACAGTATGAACATGGTGACTTCAGTCATGTTCTTTCTTTTTTATTTTTTTATTTTTTATTTTTTTTGTGCTGGTGATCAAACTCGGGGCCTTGTGCTTGGTTGGCAAGAGCTTTAATGACTGAGCTAAATCCCAAATCTCAGTTATGTTCTTCAAATGAACGTTGCTTACATCCAAATCTGATGACAATCTTTGCATTTCCATATTTATTTGTAGGTTCTAGCAGGAATTTCCTTTGTATTTAGACTTAACAACAATGTGGTATGTTTCTCAACTCATCTACTCAGTTTACCTTCCAAGTCTTTGAATTTTCTTTGGGATGTATTTTTGTTGAAACATAAATTATGGTTATTAATACTATATTATAATTGATTCTGGAGTTTCTAAAATAACTATGAGATAAATTTCACTTGACAATTTTATTCAGAAGGCATTGCTAAAATTTTAAAAAATTCCAAAGCATATAGTTATCCTTTTGTATTTCTCAGAATTCTTAAGATTAGTGGAATTGCCTTAGGTTGTATATTTTACAAAATTGTGTAATTTCTGAAGAGACACTGTGGTGATCTCACTAATATTGAAACTTCTATATAACTGAAGTTATAATAAATATTATAATAAATTGTAAAGTTTTATGCATGTGATAGACAAAATTTATTACCAAGAATGTTGGCAGCAGGGGCCAGGTGTGGTAGTGCACCCCTGTTATCCCAGCCCTCTGGAAGACCAGGACATGAAGATCACAATATCTACCCAGCCTGGTAATGTAGCAATTTAGGGTGACCCTGTCTCAAGATAAGAAATAAAAAGAAGGCTCAACATGAAGTCCAGTGTCAAGATCCTGAGTTCGATCTCCAGCCAAAAATACACAAATTATGTACCAAACTATAAATTTAAGTATTTCTACTATACAACACATATGCTAATCATTTCTAAGAACAACTAAGCAATTTGTCAAGTTAAAATCCACATGCCATAAAATTTATTATTTTAACTCTTTTGATGCAATTACCAGAGTGACTATGCTGTACAAGAACCAACTTTATGGGGGCTGGGGATCTAGATCAAGTAGTAGAGTGCTTGCCTAGCAAGCGCAAGGCCCTGAGTTTGAACCCCAGCACTCCCTCCAAAATAAAT
This sequence comes from Hystrix cristata, assembly GCA_004026905.1. Lineage (NCBI taxonomy): Eukaryota > Metazoa > Chordata > Mammalia > Rodentia > Hystricidae > Hystrix > Hystrix cristata. The sequence goes on along the minus strand of PVJO010022984.1, from coordinate 11,295 downwards.
ATAAATAAATAGAATTAATCTTCTGTAGTTATAAAACTTTTCCTCAATACAAACCCTCATCAAGTAATTTCTCTCTCTTCTTCAGTTCCTGCAGCCCCTGTGTTCCATCTCTATGCATTTTTAAAAAAAATTCTGGGCATTTTATATGAACAATTCACATTGACAGTGACATTTATTTGTTTGATGATTTGAATTAATAGAATGGTTTTGAGATTCATACCTGACATAGCATGTATTTTTTAAAATTATTTTGTCCTGCTTAACAACAAATCTACATCCTTAATTTCAAATGTGTGATACAGTACAGAAAGTCCCTGAATTATAAACAAGTTCCCCTTCAGGGAGAATGTTCGTAAGTAGGATTCATTTGTAACTCCTACGAAATGAGTCTTACACACTTTTGATGCAAATATACAATGTAAAGCATAAAAAACCAAAACGCACACACACAAAAGCACTGTAAGTAAACTTTTTTTATTTTTACAGTTACCTTGAAATGGCAACGTAAACACTTGAGCTGCTTCCTCAGTTTTTTGCATCTAGGAATGTTCATAATGCGAAATCCCTTCATGACTGAAAGGTTGCAATTTGAGTATTGGTAAGTTGGGGACTTACTGTAGTTTTAGACACACTGTTTCAAAGCACATTCCTAGAATTTATTCATTTCTCATAACTGTGTCCTCATGACTATTTATGAATATCTCATTTCTCCCACCTCTCAGCCCTTGGCGACTAGCACCCTTCGGCCTGACTCTCTACATCTGAGTACATTAGATACCACATGCACTTGGAGTTACATGTAGCAGCTATCCTTCGGCAGCTAGGTAATTTCATTTAGCATAATGTTCTACAGTTTCATCTATGTTATCACATACTGAAGGATCTCATATCTAAGGCTAATTGATATTGCCTTGCATGTATAATCCACATTTTATTTAATCATTCTTCTATCAATGGATGGTTAGGTTTTTTTTAATAGAACTTGTCTATTTTGAATTGTGCTACAGTGAACATGAAGATTCTCATATATTTTTGAGAACTTAATAATAATTCTGTTAGCTGAAACACAAAGTTGAGTTGCTGGGCCATTCAGTCAATTAATACACAAACTCACAGGCACCCACACTGTCCCTGACAATTAGCAGACAGCTTCTAGCCTTTTGTTAAACTTGAAGATGCTTTAGGGATAGTCAACCAATTGCTCTGCATTTCCTCAGGGATAGTCTCAAAAGATTAAAATAAATCCATAAATTGTCCTCAAAAAGCATTGTTAAGAAACACAGGGGAAAAGCAGCAGAGAGTTTTAATCATGGTGACACAGACAGAAGACAGTGGGCACTGTCATAGGTTACCAACATTTACACATACGGTGACGTTTTGATAGGCTTTGCCGTTAAGGTAGGTGACCGTATGTGGCTCAGTTTGTGTGCTTTCTCCTAATCCTTAAGCTCCTGAGAAGCAGTAATAACTCTCTTTTTCATTCATATTAATTCTTAAATATTTTCAAATACTTTGAGAGCGTAAGTACCTGCAATACATACTGTGTATGCTTATAAAACATTTACTTTTCCACACTATGAGTATGTGTATGTCGTCATATATATCTGTGTAATTTCCTGGCTAAAGGATCCCAAAAGTGATATGAAATGAAGCCTAAATAAATGGCTTCCTCAAAGGTAGAGTTTGAAATGGCAGGGATTCAGCATCTCATTCTGACATCCTTCCAAATACTTATTTACTCTAAGTGTTTTTTGGAAACCTTATAGAAATAAATTAAAATGTAGCGATTATGTAAATAAGTATGTAAGCGTGACTGATTTTGAATTTTGGAAGAAGGAGTTTCCCCTTCACATCAAGTTGTGAAAGGCATTAGTTGAGGATTAGGAAGTTTTAAGGACCCCAAATTATTGTCAGGGTAAAACGTTTTCTATTTTGCAAAGGGATCTGAAAATTTTAATATTAAAAAAATAGAATGCAAATATTCCATAAAGGTAATTATCTATGAAAAAGCAATTTGCCTGTTTCACTGAACTCCAAGGAAGTTGAGAGCAAACATTTTTCATTTTTTCTTATAGAAAAATAGATACTTATCTTTTAATGCTTTACCCTTTTTAACTTTTCATGATTACAAGCTAAGTCAAATAAAAACAACAAAACAAGATTTCTCTCTTAGAGGTTTTATTAAAAGTATTCTATTGTAATTGGTAAATACTTTCATAAGTCTAAATTATGAATGGTGTGCGCCCAAGGTAGAGTGGGTTACCAAGTAGCCCCAACAGTATAAAAAATATTCTATGTAAGACAAAAGTAAATGACATCCACTCAGTTTTATATTTAACTTTATGAAGTTGTGTAATTTCATTTTTTTACACCTGACTTACAGCATGTTGGTGTGTTGTTATTACAATTTTAAATACAAAGTGTGTCATTTCTCTCTCTCCCTTTTTTTTTTAGTTTAGGAAACATTGGTACAATTTTTTACAATTTAAATTATGGTACCTTAAACACCATACATGTTTTTCTATGTTATGCATTGCAATCTCTGGGCCTTTCCAGATATCTGGATATATTTATTTTGTTAAATAAATTAACACATATGTGTGTGTATGTGTGTATGTACATGTATTTCTATGCATTATGTGGTCTCAGATTTATTTCTTATGAATTTGATATACAGAAAGATTTCAGACCACATCCAGGAATCCAGATATATATCAGAATTAGTGCATTTAGTGTATCTGTATAGTATTGTGCACCATTGTAAAATTTTTATGCAATCTATACATTTATTAAATTTATAATAACTGTAATATATATATACATCCTACAATGATAATGAACTTCAGGTAAACCTAATATTTAAGTAAATGTATATGAAGGTGATTTAAATTACAGTGTTATTAAAATAACTATGTAAAAGAAGACAAGTGATCCAAAACAAACGTGTCTCTGTGTCCATTTGTAGTCACAGAGTGGCAGCAGGTATGTTGAAACCGGGATTGGGATATATAACACATATTTATTCTGCTTCATCAACCCCTCAGCTATTTAATGTTTTATACCAAAGAAGGGAAGTCCCTTTGCAGAAGAATGAGCATTTGCATAAGTCAAAAAAAAAAAAACCTCTTAGAGTTAAGGCATCCCTCCCATTTAAAGAACAAAGAGAAAACAAAGGAAACAAAGGTACATGATCATAGACTACTATTTTCAGGTAACTGAACACTGAATCATTTACTCATCCACCAACCCTTCGAGAACATTTTAATTTTGTATGTGAGACTAAGTAGTTTTAGTTGAATTATTTGCCCAAATCTTTCTGTACGGTAATTTGAGGGATAACATTGACTAGATACACAAACCTACAAACATACATATTTCTGCAGGTTTGCTTTTTCAAATAAAGGCAAATTCCACTGTGATATTTACAGTCTTTGTGTTCATATATTTATGAAATATGTTAACAACTTTATCTCTAATATCTGTAAGTATATGTATTTTAAGGGACTGTATTTTGAAATGGTAGTGGCAACAGTATAAGCAACATTGTATTCATTATTGGAATTTGTTACAAATTTTTGATGTCATCCACATTTCTATTATGTCATTACATTAAATGTAATGAATAAGTACCACAATGTGTCTGTAAGTACGTAAATGAAAAATGAAAATCAACAGTTAAAGAACAGGGCGACAGTTACACCTTTAGCTAACATGCACAATACTTGAACTTCCATCTACGTCTCTAACTCTCTGTTTGTCTATTATTTCAGGTTTTTTCAGTTTAGAACAAAGTTATTGATGTGGCTAAAGATTAGGGCTGCAGATTATAAAAGGAAAGATGGCATTTTAACTGTCTTTAGCCATTAGATGCCAGGAGAAATACACTTCCCAATGTGGACAACCATGCTGTCTCTAAATATTGAAAGTGTTCTTTGGTGAGTCAAACCACTTTTCTTAAGATCAACTAGTCTAACTCTATGTCTTTTTTGTATTATTTTCTGGTAATGATGTATTTGATATCATATGCTCTGTGCTTGAAAGTTAAGATATACCTTATTTACACTAACTTTGCATAATTAATCTCATATATCAAAATACCCAAAATACATTAATTTTTTACTATGTATATGCAGAATATGTTTTCTGCCAAACGTGAATGGAGGTGCACAACCTCACAGCCGTGACCAAGTTCATTCTGCTGGGCGTCACAGATCGGCCCGAGCTGCAGGCTCCTCTGTTTGTCCTGTTCCTCGCTGTCTACCTGACCTCGCTGGTGGGCAACGTGGGCATGATCGTCCTCACCCAGGCGGACTCCAGGCTGCGAACACCCATGTACTTCTTCCTCAGACACCTGGCGCTCACTGATTTTGGTTATTCCACAGCTGTGGGACCAAAAATGTTGGGAAATTTTGTTGTGCATCAAAATACAATCTCCTACAATTGTTGCGCCATACAGCTGGCTTTCTTTCTAGTGTCCATTATTAGCGAGCTCTTTATTCTGTCTGCCATGTCCTATGACCGCTATGTGGCCATCTGTAAGCCACTCCTCTACACTGCCATCATGTCACCAAGAGTATGTTGGGTGCTAGTGGCAATTCCCTATCTCTACTGCACATTTGTGTCTCTTCTGGTCACTGCAAAGATTTTCACTTTGTCCTTCTGTGGGCACAATGTCATCCGTCACTTCTACTGCGACAGTCTGCCTTTGCTAACATTGCTTTGCTCAGATACTCATGAAATTGAGGTGATAATTCTGATCTTAGCTGCTTTTAACTTGATTTCCTCTCTCCTGATGGTCCTCGTGTCCTACCTGCTCATCCTGGTGGCCATTCTCAGGATGCGCTCGGCAGAGGGCAGGCGCAAGGCCTTCTCCACCTGTGGGTCCCACCTGACCGTGGTCACCGTGTTCTACGGGACTCTCATATTCATGTATGTGCAGCCCAAGTCCAGTCACTCCTTCGACACTGACAAGGTGGCTTCCATATTTTACACCCTGGTCATCCCCATGTTGAATCCCTTGATCTACAGCTTGAGAAATAAAGACATAAAATATGCCCTGCAAAGAACATGGAAAAATGTATGCAAATATTTTTCATAGAGGTCACATTCAATATAACTCAAGCAAATCCATTGCTACTTTTCACAGTTTGGCTCCCTTTATCTCCAAAGTGTGGCCTTTTTCGTACTACTTAAACTTCAAAAAGTTATACATGCATCAGTTAACTAAACATTAAAAAACTTTGCCTTCCTTGAGGTAGAGAGAACAATTGCAGTGTAACGTTCAATGAACTTTTCTAGTACATTACAGTGGTACAACCTGTCAATAAAGCTGGTGTGCTATAGAAGAGTATAAAAGAGTAGCAGGCACAGAAAGTAAGAAAAAAGCCTTTTGCTTTGTTCTTTGGGATACTCAGGATTAATCGTGGTGCCTTCACACTAAGCTACATCTCTAGCATTTATTTGTTTATTTATTTATTTAGGGACAAATTCTTGAGAAGTCTCTAATTTGTTCAAGTGGGACTTGAACTTATGACCCTCCTGCCTCAGTCTCCAGTGGTGCAATTTGTTTTGGTATTATCAGCAATTACAATAAACCTTCCTGTGCCCAGGTGTGTTTTTGTGTACGTGCTTCTGTTTTTGTCTGAGAACAATCTTACTGTATTAGATTGATACACTTCTTCTAGGTGGCTGTGTTCAGATTTGATTGCAGGTGCTAGAGGTTCGTTGTAGCATAACGATTGCAAAGAATAAATCATACAAACATGCTCAAGTGTCCTAAGTGGAGAGTCTAATAATGTAACCTTAACATACTTTCCTTTTCTCACTAGTGATGTTACGTTTGTATGTTAACCCAAGAGAGCCCATTACTCAATAAACTGTGGTATTCAGAAAGCCATAGGTCCAGGGAAGCATGTTATTTTGTGTAACTCAGTGCATGTATGTATGTGAGTGAATGCATAGAACAAATACATATTTAAAGATTAATAAAATTATTTAAAGAATAAAAGACCATGTATATTGCCATGTGGTAATAAATATTATTAACAAGTTTAGGGATTATTTTGTTCATTTTGATGAAAATATACAGCAAAGTTTAATATTTTATTAATATAGTAAAGAATACAACTCCCTAAAAAATGCATTACACAAAGACAAAGTGTGGAATGTTAATATTAGTTGCTGGTGGGTATAGAAATGTTTAAATTAATATATTTTGAATTACTTTATGTTTTCCCAAATTACCTTCAGCAATTATTATTTTTAAAATAAAGTTATTTTCTAGTACTTCAATTTGAAAAATGAAAATGTGATTAAATATACCCTAATATACTATTTCTAAAATAAATGTTCAGAATTTCAATAAACTTTCAAAAAATGGGCAAAAACAGAAATATGCTTAGATAAAATTATATATAATATTTATTTGATTTTTAGACATCTGTATGCATTTCATAATTTATATGTTGTATTAAAAAGTTTTATACTTTTTTCTTTGTATGTATAATTTTAAAAGTCCAGACTGACAAATACATAAAATAATTGCTAAGATAATTGGATTCAATAGAATGTAATATTATAAACAATGTTTCATCAATTTTAATAAAGTTTAGAATAAAAGAAAATATAATTAAAAACTGTAGGACACTATGAATATCTGTAATAAGCCGATTTATAGTTGGGTTTAGGATTATAAGCAGTGATGTATTTCATACTTCAACTGACCCTAAGAAACTCACCCAGATGCATTTTATCAATACAGAGGATCTAAAAATTGAAAATGATATTAAAATAACCTCCTACCCTACTCCAAAGTTGACCCCAGGTGGAATGACTCATAAATTCTATTCATCGCTTAAGAAAAAAGAAACAACCAATGCCTACAAGTTCTCAAAGAAAGCTGGGCAGGAGATGCTCTCCACGTTTTTGAGAAGTATTCCTCTGATACCAAAGACAGAAAAGGCATCTTGTATGTGAAAATTCTAAAAAAATATAAACTGATGAACCTAACAATATACAAAGACAGCAAAATATCATGTTAAATTAAAGCCAGAAATCTATGTTTGAGCTAATATTTGAACGTCAAAATATTATTCATAATATAGGAAACTAAAAATGAAAAAAAATACAACTTGCCAATACATGTAAAAAATGTTAAGCTCCAAGAGGCATTCGTCACAAAAATTGTGACCAAACATTACACATTAAAATAGAACCTCCCTTGGGCATGCTGCACAGATCTTTGTCCCTCTACTTCTGGACCATAGAACATTTTTATTGGCTGCAATGTCTTTTGATTGATATCCAACCATCGAAGACACACTTCTGTGTTCAGGAGACACGAACACAGCATCTATGTGCCACTCATCTGCACTTCCTGTGCGGGTGGAAATTTGCACATGAATGTACACGAGTGGTGGCCACATTTACTTTATTCTTCTGTGTATGCAATGAAATTAGTTGTATCTTCTGCCACACCCTTTCTTTCTTCTCCATTTCTTCTTCTGATGGGCTCAGACCAGATTCTACTTTTGTACTTACTGGCTCTGTGCACCATCCTAAGAGTTCTCCTAACCATCAGTCCGATTTGTCCATAAGTCCCACAAAGTGAGTCTTACAAAGCTTTGACACACATATATGATGTCTATTGCTTTGCACTTCCTAGCAGCCCCCTCCACATCCCCGCTGCTTTTCCTCTGGCTTCCGGGCATCCTGGGCTCTGACTGAGCGCTGCACGACTGTGTGCTGTCACGCATTACATTAAGCGCACAGCAGCACAGCTGTGACCATGTCGGGCAGACACGGGAGCTACCTCTACAATTTGTCTCTATCTAGGAATGTTCACAATGTGAGGTCTATTCGTACTCGTGAAAGTTTGCAACTCGAATGTTCCTGAGTTAGAGACTTACTATGTAATTATAATTAAATAAAATATGTTAAAATATTACATAAGTAATAAATTATATGATTATATTTTTAAGTTTAGTAAGTCTGAAATACAGAGTATTTTCAGTAGACTCTATTTAAAACGTCTAGACAGCAAAACCCATCATAAATTTAAACAGCAATTATCCTATTGCATATAACGGACATACTCAATTACCAATAATGCGTTCCAAAGATATAGGCAAGATAAACAAGCACTCTTAAAAAAATGCAGAAAACAAACATGGAAACTTATATCTAAGTCTATTCAAAATTAATGTACCATGTTAAAATGCACGTGCCATAAAATTAAGCATTTTAAAGGAAAATATTTAGTGGCAATCATCGCATATGGAATATAGTACAGCCTCTAACTAGTTCTGTAATTTGCAGCAGAAACTAAAAAGGCAGAGACTCACTCTTTCATTTTCATGTCATTTCAAACAGTTATTTAGTGGATCTGGGCTGTTTTTATTTCTCTTAAAAATAAATTTACACTTAAGATTATATATGAATGTTATGAAACCTTTCCATTATTATGACGTACATATTAACTAATTTTTCCCCGTTCCTCACTTTCTTCAATCCTTGCAGTCCGTTTCTGATCCCCAAGTGTTTTCCTATTCTGGTTACTTTATATAGTATATGTCCTGCCGAAGCAAGCACAGGACATTTTGTATTAAGAATTCATTATAAAAGTGACTTTGTTGGTAAATGGATCCACCATGAGAACATACTCTTAAGTGAAATAAAGCAGACACTCATGTTTCTCTGATATGAGAAACCGTAAGTGTAAATAGGACAAAGAGGTATAATAGATATTATATAAAAGGAAGATAATATTAAAAAGAGAGGAGAACTAGAAAGTGAGAAGGGGGAAAAGAAGGAAGGGAAAAAGGAAAGAAAGGGAAAAAGGAAAAAGTGGAAAATGTAAATAAACCTGCTGCAAGTAGGGAAGGGGGGAGCAGAAGGCAGAGATGGGGAAGAGGGGAAACCAAGATACATCATGTACAGGTACAAAATAACCACGATGAATGTGATCATTATGTATACAGTGTACCAATACATGGTCTTGGTAAAACGAAACAAAAAAATATGACTTCGTTTCTGGCTTTTGGAATCCAAATACTATTTTCAGAACTCCTTTACAGATTTTATGACTCAATGTTGTTTTTTTTTTTGTTTGTTTATGTCATTAGGTTTCATGTAAGGTGTGCAATTTTAGCAATTTCAAATGGATAATATAGTACTGTTAGCTGTGTACAGTGTTTTACAGCAGATTTCTAGAACATATTTATTCTGCATAACACAAACAGTTTGGGGTAAAACCCAAAAGAGTGTTTGGCTGGAAACTCCAATGAATAAGTGAGTTCGAAGTTGAGAACAAATTGTCCCTGAGGAACAGTGGACAACTTCCAGGCATTTCATTAAACGTCTGCATGCGCTGGGAATAATCGACAACTTGCTTGGCATCTCCTCGGAGACAGTCCAAAGAGTGAAAAAAAATTCATAAATTGGCCTCAGAGATGGGATGATCTGAGACTCTTGGAGGAATCAAGAGGTTTCACTACAGGTAAGAAAGACAGAAGGTTGTGCCCGGTGCCCTATCTTACTAATGTCTACAGAATGGGCACGTTTTGCTCCGGCTTTGCCATCGAATGTAAACATTCATTTCTATTTCAGTTTCTGTGCTTCACACGATACCGGAGCGGCAAGGAGCCTTCTCTCCCCTTTTCATTATATTAATTTTTAAACATCTTCCGCTATGTTGAGAGATTATAAGCATCACTGAAACATACACATTGTGTGCTTAGAAACACTTTAATTTCATATACACATAATTATATATTTAATGTACAGCAAAAACGAGAGAGATGAAACCCAAATAAAAAAGACACACTTTTTTTTAAAGGCAGAAATTGAAACAACAGAAATACAGTCTCGCATTTGAATAGCTGCTCAAATTCAAAGGTGTCGAGTGGACTTAGTCTCTTTTTGTGACTCTCTCAAAAATATTTCAACATTTAAGGTAGGTAGAGAACTATAGGAATGATGTTCATTGCTGACACCTGGAGAAGAGAATTTCACTTCACACTGATGTATCACGCATTCAATATTGGGAGTCTTTTAGGTATCCAGGTTTATGGTAATGCTAAAATGCTCTTCATTTTACAAGTGAATCTGTATCTAACGAAACATTTTTTTTTACCAGAATTTAAAGGCAGAAAGACAAATCTTAAATAGTCAACCAATATTAGTAAAATAAATTCAATTTTTTTCAGATAACTCCAATGCTCATGAGAGAAAGCAGCTATATCTTTTGTTCCTCATCTTACAGGAACGTTGGTTCTTAGTTATCCTGTGCATGGGATTTAGTAGTATTTCATGAACACAAATCAATCCAAATTAAAAAAAAATATTATTCAAACTGATTGTTCATGCATTTGTTGCAGGTAGCCCTTCAGTGTTATAATCTGGTAGACTTTGTTGTGTTTAATATTGGTGTGGTGTCTGGAAGGAGCAGAATAGGAGATCAAATGGGCACAACACAACCATATAAGTAATGCTGTGTGCAGATTAAGATTACATACAATTAGCTTTACATATAATGCTGCAAACCTAAATGATATTATTTGCTTGTAGCTCAATATGGCTATAGCTCCAATTTCCACTGTACGGTGTCATTTATTTCTCTTTCTACTTAGGAAAAATCGGTGATGAAGTTTTACATAAAAATAATTATTTGACCTTTGAATGCCATTGATCTTTACAATTTCTTTAAATTTGTTCCCTGGGCTAATAGATATATTTCATTTGGTTAACACTCATTTACCTACATCATGTGATATGTCATATTTGGAAGAAGTTATTGGGACGTATCTGTCTACACACATAATTTATGTATTTTATTTTGGCTCTATGGTATTGTGTACCATAGTAAAATTTTAATTAAACTTTTAGCTTTATAAAATGGATCGTCAAATTTTCAGTATCAAGTACATCATCCCTTTCTCCATAGGGATAGTATAAAACCAGCCATTGTATAAAACCAGTGCCAGTGATCTCTGTTTCTCTTAATTCTCTCAGATTTCTTCATACTCACCCTGGTTACAAAACGATAGCATGGGGCTGGGGATTTAGCTCAGCGGTTAGAGTGCTTGCCCAGCAAGTGTAAGGCCCCGAGTTCGATCCCCAGCACCAGAAAAAAAAAAAAAAAGATAGCATAGATCTGATTTGCTACATATACGTAATCATATCGACATTTCAATGAAAATTCCCACAAAGGAGAGGACTACTTAAAAATAATACATTAAATGTTATTATACTAGTTACAAGTAATAGAAGATAACTAATTCAAAATGTGAGTATGTG
>PVJO010022983.1:0-26977 GCA_004026905.1 Hystrix cristata | reverse complement strand
TTTTTGTCTTTACCATAGCACGACAAAAGTAATCAGTCTATTTTCATTGATTGAGAATTTTGAGCATATGGCTCACCAATGCCATTTCTGAGTATATACCCAAAGAAAATGACATCACCACCTTGTACAGATATCGGTGCCCCAAGTGTCCATCAGTGGACAAAGAAACCGTGGTGTATGCAAAATATGGAATATTATTCAGTCATTAAAGACAGATCTTGCCATTTGCCACAACATGGGTAAACCTGGAGAAGGCATTCTGCTAAGTGAAATGAGCCACACACAGAAAGAAAAATACTGCATGATCTCAATTGTGTGTGGAATCTAGAAAAAGAAAAAAAGGTCAAATATACAGAAAACAGAGATAGAAAATAAAATAATGATTACTGAGAGAAAGGGGTAGGAAGAACAGGGAGAGGTAAGTCAAAGAATATAAAGCAGTAGGCATGTAGGATGAAGACGTCTAGAGGCCTGTCATACAAGACGAGGACTGTAGTTAATAATTTTGTATTGTGGTTGGAATTTTTACTAAGCGAGATTTTTTTGGCAGGATCTCGCTATGTAGTTCAGACTGGCCTTGAACTCACAGCGATCCTCCTGCCTCAGCCTCCCAAGTGCTGGGATTACAGGTGTACACCACCATGCCTATCTGTGAATAGATTTTTAGATACTCCAGTCACCCAAAAAAATGATGCCTTTGTGTAATTGTGGATATATAATTTTGTGTCACTGTAGTAACCATTTTAGCATCTTCGTATATCTCATAACATCATCGTGTAAACCTTAAATGTATACCATCTTTTTCAGTACTGGAGATTGAACCCAAGGCCTTCGTACTGAGTTACATCCCAGCCATGTTTTACTTTCTATTTTGTGACAGGGTCTTGCTAAGTCATTAAGTTGTCCAGGCTGGTCTCAAACTTGTACTTGTGATCCTCCTGCCTCAGCCTCTCAACCTGCCTCAGCCTCTTAACCTTTAGTTAAAAAAAATTTTTAAGAAAGAGATAGGAAGGTGGCTCTGGAGTTAGTAAATTGAGAAAAAGAATTCAGATTGCATCCCATCTTCCAAATAGTCTACAAAACCTCAGTTTTATAGAAAAATGAAAGTTATAAATTTGTGAGCATGCTGGAAATAGTACTTCGACGCTTGCCCTTGGATTTGCCTTGTAACTCACAAAGTTACAGTGTCTTAACAAGAGATTAAGGTTAGCTCAATAGGTAATCCAGAATTCTCTATTTTTATTTTTGTGGTACTGGGAATTGAATGCATGGCCTTTGAACTAAGCTACATTCCCTGCCCCACCCCCATTTTGAGACAGGATCTCACCAAGTTGCTAAATTTCCCAGGCTGAGTTTGAACTTGTAATCCTCCTGCCTCAGCCTCCCAGAAGCCAGGATTACAGACATATGCCACCATGCCTGTCAAGAATCCCTTTCTTTAAAAAACCTCTTATTTTATATACAGTATTCTAAAAAGATAGAAGGTTAAATATGCTAAAGTTCCTGCCCTTAAGGAGCTCAAAACCAAGCCAGAGAAAAAGACACAAAGAGCCAGCCGTACACCACACAATGAGGTGCCCGCCAGTGGGGCGAGCATGGAGCTGATGGTGCACACGTACAAACAGCCAACAAATACATGATGAAAGTCTCCACGTCTTGGGCCAGTAGAGAAATGCAAATTAAAATAGCACTGAGATTCCATCCTTTTTATTTTTTAAATTTGTTTTAGTCCATGTTTGCAGTACATAATGGTGACATTCTGTTGTTATCCTTTTCCTTTTTCAATTCTTTTTTCTCATTCCCTCCCCCCCACCCCACGCCCAGTCTCTTGTTCCCCAATCCATTTGAAAAAGATCTCTGACTTTCTATTCATCTGTCTTCCATTGGGGGAGGGGGTGCTGGGGATCGAACTCAGGGCCTCGCGCTCACTAGGGATTTACCACTAAGCTAAATCCCCAACCCCTCTGTTTTCTATTTCTTTCTCTCTATCTCTCCATATATATATATATCTCACATAAAAGAGACCATGCAATATTTAAGCTTGTGTGAGATTCCATCTTACTCCAGAAAGAATGGCCATCATAAAGAAATCAAATAATAAAAAATGCTCGTGAGGCTGCGGGGCGGGGTGTGGGGGAAGGAACTTTCTACACTGTTGATGGGAATGTAAAGCAGTACAACCACTATGGAAATCAGTATGGAGAGTCCTCAAGAGACTGAAATTAGAAATTCCATTTGACCAAGCTATTCTCCTTCTAGGGATCTTCCTAAAAGTTAAAAACATCATATTACAGTGATACACACATACTCATATTTAGAGCAGCACAACTCATAATAGCTAAATCTTGGAATCAGACTATATGTCCACCAGCAGATGCATGGATAAAGAAAACGTGGTATTTATACACAACGGAGTACTACTCTGCTATAGAGAAGGATAAACTTGAATCACTATGGTTGAGACTATAATGTTGAGTGAAATAAATCAGACACACAAGCTTAACTATTGCATAATTTCTCTTATATGAAAAACCCAAAATATAAGTAAAGAGAAAAATAAAACATAATAGGGAGTGGGGAGATAGATCTTTCTCAAACAGAAAAGGCATCAAGAATTGGGGAGGGGGTGAGGGGAGAGAAAAGGAATGAAAAAAGGAATTTAGATGTCCATGTATCAACTCTAGATGAGGTATATAAATATTATGTACTGCAGACATGTAGTAATAAAGAAGAGAGCCTGTTCGATCACCAGCAAAAACGAAAAAACAAAGCAAAAACGCAACAGAAGTAGCATGCAAACTGGGCTTTGAAGAATGTGTAGGAGTTCGCCAAGCAGAAGGCAGCACCCATGCAGACATCAGGGTGCTCAAAGGCACGGAGGTGTCACAAGCCCAAGGGCGGGGCAGGAGACAGCCGGGAAGGTAATGGAGGATGGTACCCAAGCTTTTGCTCTGGGGTGCTAAGGAGTTCTCACTTTACCAGCCATCTGAGTTCTGAAAAGTGACAATTCCACCCTCACCCTGGTGGCCGCAGGAGGACGGAGTGGAGAGAGATGGAGAGAGGCCAGGTAAGCCTCGGAGGTGTTCGTTTTCCAGCAGCATACCTTTTCTTTTCCTCCCTCCCTCCCTCTTTTCCTTCCTTCCTTGTGATCCTGGGCGTTGAACCCCGAGCCTCGAGCATCCAGGTAAGCTCTCCACCATGGAGCTAGGCCTCCAGCCCTTTACAAACTTTTATTTTGAGCCAGAATCTCACTGAGTCCCCCCACCCTGAATTTACAAACCTTCTGCCTCCAACACCCAAGCGGCTAGGATTACAAGTGTGCACTACTGCGCCTGTTTTTCATTTTGTTTAATTTGAATTAACATTGATCAAAAAATCATTTTATAACGAACGTTTACGTGCATTCCCAGTTAAATAATAAACTGAGCTTCCTTCCACCTTTAAAAAGGCTTGTAAAAGTGAGAGGGGTGCACATTTTCCCTCTTTGTTTTCCTGGGAGCTCCCTAGCAGCTCCTCTGCCTCAACTTACCTGAGAGGGGATGATGCCCTTGCCATGCTCCCTTGTTGGATGCTCAGCACTCCTAACACCAGTCATCGATCCATTTCAGCTATCGGCTCCCTTCAGCCAGGTGGCTGGTCAGCTTGGGGGTGGCGGTGGCAGGGTTCCTGCTAAGAGAAACCTTTTTATAATCTTTGCTCAGCGTGCTCTTAGGTGGCAGCATTGATGGGCCCAATTCGAGGTCGATGCTTTAGTCTCGCTGCATTATCTGGGCCAGAAGGTGGACCCTAGATTGTTGGTGCTGGGGCCCTTGTGCAGCCCGCCCTCGGCCTTTAAACTAGAAGTCAGTCTGCATTCAAACAGCCTGCGCTTGCCGTTCGTTTGGCCGTTCGTTTGGCGGGAGGTTAACTTCTGGAAGCAAGAACATCTTCATTAGTATTTAGTAAACCGTCCCAAAATTGCACTTAGCTGAAATCAAAGGTAAAATTCAATTTATTCAAACACAATGTCTTGTGAATGTACTTGGAGAGCAGGTCAGTAAAAGAGGGCTGGGAGAATTTCCTTGTATCCATCATGTTCCCCTTAGCCGGCATGGAAGTCAGGGACCCTCAGTAGGAGGACAGAATGGTCCACATTCCAATAATTAACTGCACAGAACCCGGAAATGAACTGGGGGCAGGGGGCGGGGGGGATAAAAGAACAGAGATCTCTCACAAGTGTGGAAAGAGCACCCAGATCCTCAGCCGAGCCGTGCTGAGCTGCACATGCTGAATGAAGAAGAAAAATCTGAGGCCAGGTACTAAAATACTTTTTATTAATTACAGGATTTAGGAGATACCTGTGTTCTGTTTATTTTTTCTTTATTTGAACCTCATTATTTTAAAATTTTATTTGTCTTTTGCTTCTTCCTACAGATGACTTGGTACCATGTAGCTAACGTTACTGTTTAGTTGCTGATTATTTTTATTTCTCAATTAGTTTCTTCCAAGTCTTATGTCTTTCCCACCAATTGGAAAATTCTATCAATAGATTTCTAGTCAGTGAATTATAATTTCTTTGCAAAAAGAAAACAAGATCTATCTAAATTACAACAAAAAGTCTATTCCTTTAGTAGGAGGGAGAAAATAACCTAACGTAATAGAGGCATTGAAGACCGAGCCACAGTACTTGGATTTCCTTGGATTAAGATCTGTGACAGAAGAATTCTCATTATTAAATTCCTCTAATGACTAAAACTGGGTTTTTTAGTAATTATTAAGAACTTCGAGAAGAAAAGGAAGATAAAATTCTAATTCTCAGATTGGAATTAAATGGGTATAATTTCATGAAGCCTTTGCCATAGCTCAGGGAAAGTATTAAGACCGTAACATGTTTCTGGTCACTGGTCGCTGACTCACTGTGTTAAACAGTCCATGGACACTGTAAGTGGGGGCAGGGGTGAGACTTCTGAGCTTTCCTGCTTCATTTGTCCTGAGCTGGAGTTGACTGAACACAAGGCCGCAGTCCCAGAACCTGCCGCTGCCACTCGGAAGCGGGCACCATGCAGGACCCTCGGCAGGCAGACAAGCGCACCTTGAGAAGCCTCATCCAGCCGGCAGAGGCGGCCACAAGGCACACCACTGGGATGATAGCATTTAAATGAGTGGTTTAAATTTTCATGGCAAACTTGTCATTTGGGTAAACAGAAGAGTAAAAGACCAGGGTAATCTTTAGGCAGCCTGCCTTTGGGTTTTAGCACAGTTCCTGACTGTGTGACCTTGAACAATTAGTTTTGCTCACCTAGACCTCTGTTTTTTCTTTTTCCCTCCCACTCTCCCTCCTTCCCTCCCTTTTTTCTTTCTTTTCTTTTTCTAGTACTGGTAAGTGAACCAAGGGCCTTTGCGCAGAGCTACATACATCCCCACCCCTTTTCTAATTTGAAGACAAGATCTTGCTATGTCACCAAATTGTCCAGGCTGGGCTCAAACTTCAGATCCTCTTGCCTCAGCCTCCCAGAGTGCTGGGATTATAGACACGGCCACCGTGAAAGAGAATGTATTGTGGGATGACCTCAGGACTTTCCCAGCTCTAAGATTTCAGTGACTGGTAAACCTGTAAGTCCTGGTATATTACATGATCAAGAATAAATGAACTGTAAGGGAAAAATACAGGACATAGTAATCCAAGTGCTAATGTGTTACTGTAATTGCCAAGGTGTGTGTGTGTGTGTGTGTGTGTGTGTGTGTGTGTGTGTAGGAGTTTTCAAACCCAGGGCCTCTCAGGTACTGAGAACATCCTCTGCCACTGAGTTACACCCCTGGCCCTAAATGCCCTCATTTTAAAACACAAATCAAAAAAGCTACACAGATTCGTAACAATGTAAAGTTTAAAGATACCTTGGGGATTAGGTATTGAGGAAATTAGCACTTTTCAGTGCTGCTACACAAGGAGATGGGGCAATCTTGTTAACGTATATCCAGAGTTAAAATCCACACTTCCCTAAGGGCCAATGTGTTAATATGTTCCTGAAGTTAAAATCCGTGTATCCTTGAACAATTCCACCTGAGGAATTTAGTTCCTGGTAGACTCACAAATGTACCCTAAGCTGTTTGTGCAGGGATGTCTGTCTGTGACAGGACTGTTTGGACTATAGCCATAAATATAATACAGACGTCCACTACTGGCAAAGTGATTTAATACATTATAGTGTATCTAGTTTATGGGATATTATGCAACTTCTATAAAACATTTTGTGTGC
Source organism: Hystrix cristata (assembly GCA_004026905.1). Lineage (NCBI taxonomy): Eukaryota > Metazoa > Chordata > Mammalia > Rodentia > Hystricidae > Hystrix > Hystrix cristata. The sequence continues at coordinate 20,741 of PVJO010022983.1, read as the reverse complement.
ATTCGTGTGTGTGTATGATAAAGAGCCCAAGTATATTACTAAGTGAAAAAACCTGTTGAACAATATGCATGATATATGTTTATCTTTTTTAAACAGGAAAAAAGTAAATGATCGGTCGATATTTGTTTTTAGAGAAAATTTTTCTAGCACTGTATGCCGTTTTGGACGTGCTAATGACAGGAATCAGAGGGCGCTGTCCCGGCCCGGCCAGACCTCCCGGAGCCACCAGGGAGCTTCACGGAGAGGGATGGACGCGCCCTTTCTCTCTTCGAGCAAGGCCGCTGGGACAAATGTCTGCACCTGCTGCAGCCATTGATGCCACACCTGGGTGGAGACTTGCCCGGAAACAGCCAAACACCGGAAAGCAGGGCTTCCGCAATGGGAGAGCGTCCCGCGGGCACCAGGCACCTGGACCCAGCCGTGCAGAAGCGTTCCAGTCGCTTCTCTGTTAGATCTCACATGCACTAACAAACCCTCGCTCTTCCGTGAGCCGCTTTGAATTAGGCGTCTATCACTTTTATCCCAGAGTTAAGAACTTCAACAGCTGCGCTGCCCAAGGTATCTTTTTAACCCCTGCTGGGCAGTGGGAGCTCCTGAGCAACAACATTACCCATGATGCAGTCTATCCTTCTGTCTGTCTGTCCTTACCCTCCCTCCTGGTAGAGGGCCAGCCAGACAACAGGAGCTTATGAAATGTTTGTCACATGAAACAATCGTCTAGTGCGGGGCTTCGGGGCGCACACCTGTAATCCCAGCACTCGGGAGGCTGAGGCAGGAGGAGCTCAAGTTCAAGGCCAGCCTCGGCAAGAGAAGACCTTGCCTCTGATGGCCACGACGACAACCGAAGTCCCCAAGAATCTGCAGTAGGTGACACGAGACTCCACTGCCCTGAGACACCCTGTTCGCCTCCGGTTGTGCAAAAGTGAGTTTCTAACCCCACCATCCCAGAACGTGACCGGCAGGAGACCTCAGTGACACCGGAGGGTTCACATTTCTCTCGCAGGTGTCACCTCCATGTGCCCCCTTGGTGGCCAGCAGCTTGTGACCCACTCGAGGTCAGGGTTGTGCAGGCTCTGGGCCTTGGCGCTCTTCACTCTCACAGCCAGCCGGACTCTTCCAACCACCTGTAAATCCCGGGAGACGAGGGGCAGTGGCTGGAGCCCACCCTCAGAGACACCTCTGTCCCTTTTCACACCTGCTGCAGCCTCACACCCGTACAATGAGGCCCAAAGCAGAAAGTGACAGTTCTGAGGAGACACCTGACAAGCTGGTGCACACAGCTCAAAGGGAAGAGCAAGGGGACATATGTCAATGCTGAACCCGCCTCCCAATGCTCTGCTGCCTGGTGAAGGCCTGCAGCGACCTGTGGCGGCGACAGTGCGTAGCAGTGCCCTGTGTCTGCCTGTCAAGATCTGCTGGGCTCCGGGGAGCCACAGGGGCGTCCAGGGCCCCTGGTGTGCTTTCCTCAGCAGCTCCTGCAGCTCTGTGTCTGAGCTGTTCTGGCTGCTGTAACCCATTGTCTTAGTTAGGTTTTCAGAGCCAATGGTTGTAAGAGAGCTGATTTAACAGAGGACATTTGTAAGTTACAATATTCACCCACAAGCCAAATGCAGGAAGTGCCGAATGTCTATCTAGGCACTGGAGACCCAAAAGATCCAGTTGAGGGCCGGGAGCCCACGGCACTGTCCCCTGTACGTCCGTGTCTGCAGATGATGGCTGAAGAAATCTTTACTGGAACCAGGATATGCTGCTCAGCAGAAATAAAGACCAGAGCTCACCTGAAGTGAACAGCAGCCACCCTCGACAACAGCAAGGCCCCGAGCTCCTTCCTCGACGAGAACAGTGAAGTTCCTTTCAGGAGAACCAACCACAGCAGAACTTCTCCTGGGAAACAGCCCGTCAGCTGACTTCTGCTCTCACTCTGCTTTATGTTGCATCAGCAACAATCCTCAGGTGGATCTTCTACACCCAGCATCACACCAATTCAGTCCAGCTGGGCGTTCTGGCTCAAGTTGCCCCCATTAAATCCACCACACCCATCATCACAGGCAGTGCCATTCAGGTGAACACTCAGCATTTAGAACTAGGCAGACCTGGACTCAATCTTGGTATTTTCTTCAAGCAATAATACATGTTAGCAGGTGCGGTGGTGCATGCGTATGATCCCAGCTATGAGGGAGGTTGAGGCTGGAGGATCAAAAGTCTGAGCCCAGCCTGGACAGTTTAGAGAGATCCTGTCTCAAAACAAAAAATAAAAAGTGTTAGGGATGGAGCTCATTGCAGGACCCTGGGTTCGCCCCCCAATATGGAGGGTGCACATTAGCTTGACAGGCAGCTGTGATGAGAGACAGCTCCGGGGAAGTCTGAGGGGGCTGCTCACAGGCCAGGTTCTGAAAGACCTTCTCCTAAGGTATATGAGGACAGTCAGAATATACTGTGAAGGTTCACATTAACACCATTACAGTGAAATTTAATCCCCCTCATTGCCATTAATCCCCCTCAGAATACCACCCCTTATTGGAACACATTTGTCCCATCGTCCTTGCCACTTTCTGCAGCATTTCTGGAGGTCCTCTCGTGTTTTTATTAGGAATGATCAAAAATAGAGCAAATTCTGCTACCAAGTACTCTCCGGCCAAGGCCGGCCATAGAAACATTATGGTGTATCCTCATTCACCTTATCCTCCAGATCCCGCACTGTGGGACTTCCTGTTTTTCCCCAAAGTCAAGATGGCCGTGAAGGGTAAATCAGTTCGGGACATGCAGGCAGCCACGATAGTGCCACTAAAGACATTCACAAAAGAGGGGGATTCAGGCTTTATTTTTTCTTAGCACATGTTTACAGTAAATAAAGTTTACATTCCTTGAGGGGAGTTGGTGTATGTAGATCTTAATTCCTTTCTTCATCCGCTTTGCCTCCCTCCCTTCCCACTCCCTCCATCTCTTGATCCCCTTCTCATTTGAGAAAGCTGTATCTCCCTACTTCCTATTATCTATCTTTTATTTTGCTCTTTATTTATATTTTGGGTTTTTTATATAAGAGAAACCATCTGGTATTTAAGATTGTGTGTCTGATTTATTTCACCTAACATTATGGTCAAAAGGTGCTTCTATTCTTGCCAGTCCGATTCTCTTTCCTTCCTTCGCATTCTCTCTACTGTTAGCTCTTTCTTATTTTGGTTCACTCTGCGCACTATCACCTTCACCTGGATCGTCACTCATCTGAGCAGGTGGGATTTGGAATCAGATAGGTCTGGAGTCAATCTTGGTATTTTCCTCAAAAGATAACATATTAGTACGATGGGCAGCAGGTCATGCTAAGTGTCACTATATGACTAATACATTTTAACATGGAAGTTTTTCTTCATATAAATAATAGGCATTCCTATGACCAATGAGATGATCGTACGTACAGAATACAAGATGAAGGTTACACAGCAAAGGACAACTACAGAAAAATGAGTTCCTTATAGTGACATGGACGGAATGAACTTATATTTGAAAAATGGAGAAAATATATTAAAACTCAACCTCCAAAAATGCTGGGCATGGTAGCACGTGCCTATCATCCTGGCACTTTGGAGACTGAGACAGGCAGGTTCCTTGAGTCCAAGAGTTTGAGAACAGCAGAGGCAACACAGTAAGACACCATATTGTCATTATTTTAGGTTTTATTAACTGGTTTGGTCTTAAAGGAGTCCAAAATATGCATAATGTTTGTGACCAAAGAAAGCTGAAGAAGCTGTCTGTACATCTCTCACCCAAACTGCAATAAGAGCCTCTAACTAATCTGTCTAAATCTCTCTACTCACGTATGTTCAAACCGAAGCCAAAATTATCTGATATTCAAGTTCATGTCACTATTGCTCTAAAAATGTTCTTTTGCTCCTCAGTTGAAGCCAGGGCCGCTAGCAGGGCTTCAGGACCAGCTTACTGTGGCCCTGCCTCCTCCCTCAGCCCCCATCCACAGCTGTCTCCACGGCCTCTCTGCGCACTCCAGCTACACTGGCTTTTTTGAGCTTTCTCCAGCTTGTTTTGAATCCTCCAGCCCCTGGGCCTTTGCACTTGCATTCTCTCTCTGATTCACTCAAGAGACACGCCCCTCCAGTATCCTTCCTTACGCTCTCCCAGCCTCCACCTTGAAACCTCAGTGCCAAGGGTAGTCCCTTGGGGCAGCTTTACTGATGTAAAGCTCTGGTCGTTCAATGGTCAGGACGCTTTGCTTTCCCACCCAATCTCAGCTGAGTAACTGTGTGATTCTCGGGTCCCCACTGCTTCCTGTGAGCAGAGCCACCTCTGTTGTATTCGTGCCCTGCACAGAGCTGACCAGCCCTGCCGGGCTCTGCCCTCCAAGCTGTGCCCTGGTCTGCATCACCCGTCCTGCAGTCCTTCCCCTAGTGGGGCGACGGTGGGGGGTTGGTTTATCCTGGACACTCCCTAAGACTGGAAATGGCTTCTGCTTGGGCCACCGTTAGATCTCCTACAATTAGAACATGGAAGACGCTGAACAAACGCTGGTTTAATTACTTTATTTATTAACTAAGAGATGGTTCAGTCAGGCCCTTAATTCAGGGACTGTCTGAAGGTTCCTGGCCACTAAGTATCTTCTCTCGTCTTTCCCTAATTTCCCCATATTCCATTGTTATCTTTGAGTATTTGTCTAACTAAAAATACCTCTGTCGGGGGCTGGGGACTTAGCGCAGTGGTTAGAGTGTTTGCCTTAGCAAGCCCAAGGCCCTGAGTTCGATCTCCAGCACACACACACCCCCAAAAAACCTCTGAAAGGGTAACGCTCTAAACCAATAACGATATGAGTTAATTTATCCAAGATTAAAAATTCAGTAGGGTAGACTGACCAAGATGCAACAGCACCATACAGACACGCTCCTCCTACTCGTTCTGACTTCCAGCAGGTGTGGGGTCTAGATGGGGGGGGACCAGAAGCGAATACGGCTTGAAGGATCGGGTAAGAGAAATATGTACCTGTACTCACACACACCCACAGCTACTCGAGCGTCACCAACCTGAGCAGAAGTGTGAGAATGACAGAGGTGGAAATTTCTCATCTTTCCAAATTTTGCACAAATATATGACCCCGTGAACCTATATGGCCATATGACACACGGGTCATTGCACCAGGGCTTGGAATGGGCCATCTGTAGCAGAAGCCTGGAGGGCACCTCCGTGCTCCCCAGATCCTGCAGAGACAGCCTGTCTGATCTGATCTATCAACTGCCTGGTTCGGGCCCCGCATATGAAATCATCTAGTTCTCTTTCCTGAAGTTGGGTAACTGATTGTCTTCACTGTGGTCAGTCAGTCAATAAACGCGGAGTCTTGGTCTCTGTCATCATTACAGAGATGCACCCCAGAACGGCAGGCTTCACGAAGCGGGCACAAAGAGGAAAACAATGCAAGACAGAGAACCAGACATCAGGGAGGAAGAAGACAAGAACAGGAAGGGCGTGTGGTTACCAGGGGCTGGTGCTCTGGGGTGGCCTCTGAGATGGTGGCGTTTAAGGTGAGACCACAGGAGTCACAATGACGGGGAGCAGCTACGACGGGGAGCAAGTCCAGATCATTGATCAGAGCAAACTCTGTCACTTAGTACAAAAGCAAGGAGCTTGTTCAAGGACCCAAAAGAAGACCAAGGTAGCCCTGCAAGAAACTCAGGGCTGTGCGGGCCGGAAAGTGAGTCTAGATTTGATTCTAGGTGCTGTGGGAAGACTTGGGAGGGGACTCAGCAAGATGGTGACATGATAGGAGTCATATTTTTAAACAGTCACTCTGGGCTCTGTGTAGACAATGGATTTGTAGTGAGAGCAAGGAGGAGACTGTTCCGGAGAATGAGGGAGAAGCTGGGACAAAGTGGAGGTTTTGGGAATCTTTGGACCCCGGTTCAGGCATTTGGCAGAACGCTGAGAAAACAAGACAGCCACCAAACACCCATCTGGCATTGCCAAGTTCTTTCTAGCTCTGCTTTTCCAAATGCCTTCTTTGATACTGAAGGATGGGGAAAAGGAGAAGGGTGGAAGCCAGTTCACCCTTAATCTTCCCTTTACAAACAGAGAAAAGGTATTTCTCCAAACCGGGGCACAAAATCAGAAGGGTCCCATCAAACCTAGCTCCAGAGTTCGGCAGACACAGACTCAAACCTTGGCTCAGCCATGTGGTAGCCTCACATTGCACCTCTGAACTTGTTGCTTGACCTCTCAGATCTGGTTAACAATATCCGCACTGCATTGCAGTGGGGATTAAATGAGGTCATGCAAGTAGAGCATATAGTTCGTTGCTAGGCAAAACATAGGCCTGGGCTTCTGCCCTACATGAGAACTTGGCTCCAGGTTTCTATGGCCATCCGAGTGGATGTCTTTGCCGCTTTCCTGTCGCAATTCGACCCCGCCACTCCCGAGCAAGGCTTTGAAGCCCAGCCAGTCTCACAAACCTGCTTTTGTGGGTGAGACATCTCTGAGAAGTTCGATTGTGTTTTGGTCCAGAATCATTTGCCATTTTCCTGTCTCTAACACACAGGTCCCTGTGTGTTGATCTAACCAATTGGTAGTGTTTTGATAATATATCATGAGGCCAATGGCGCCTTAATGATGTATTGCGTTAATATATCATCAAAGCCTTGGCATTGTTATGATATATGACTTTAATACATCATTGGAATGCCATGGCTTTAATGATGTATTACTCAAAACCAGAGCAACAGCTAGAAAGATCAAGAAAAGTTTGTATTTTTTAAACTTATTCTCAGTAAACACAACTTTTTAAAGTTTCCACAATAAAAGATGTGCTCAAAGGAAATAGGTGGATGCAAGCTCTGGTGATAAGTAAGCACCAGGATGTTTCCTTGGTTCTCCTTCTCCCATTGTTTACTACATACCCGGCTCCTAAATTCCTTATCTAATCCCGTAAAAACATCACTACTGAATGTATGATTCTGTGAGTTGCCACAGAGCGCCAGGGTAGTGTTACAGCTACACATTTATATAGCAGTTGTTCTTCTAATGGTTGTCCAACTGTTTTCACACACCTTTCCAAAGGGTCCTAAACCATCTGGGCAGAAATGTCCTTCAGGAAGCTGCTGGGCAAGTTTGCTTTTTCTATGACAAGATATCTGCATTGCCCGTATCTGTAACTTCTCCTGATTTTCATGCAAGTATGTATGTATGTACACACATATGTTGAATATAAGATTGTACGTCCTCTCTGAGAGATTTCAGTATTTTAGAGGAGTTTAGAGATAGATCTAAACCCAAATCTTTCAACTGGCACCCTTAAGGCTTCACTATTTGGGGCATAATGAGAATTGATCAAGAATGAGAGGAATATAATTGAATCAATTGGAACAGAGTAATATCAATAATAGTAGGAAAATCTTTAGTCCATATCTTCATGGCAAATCTCAACTGTCTAATAAGAGTTCCACTTGCTTGAAAATTCAGAGAGAGAAGACACAAACCACTGGGCCAGTCAGTTGGCCTTAGCAGAACTTCTTAAGACCCTGAGATCCCAATAATCACATCTCCTTGACTTCAGCTTTCACAATTTGATTCTTAAGAAAATTCAGAGTCACCATTACGTAGAGCAGATTAAGAGTGAAGTGCAGCAGCCATTTCTGGACAGACATGGGAGCGTGACTCTGAACTTTCTCTGCAGTGGCTTCTGCTCCTGGTGTCCAGCGTGCTGTGAACTTAGCAGTCCACTCTGGTGCAACACCCCGAGTATGATGTCGTGGTGTCCCTTGCCCTTTCCACAGCACCAGCTCATAGATGCCATACCAGGTCCCTCTGAACACCACATGGGGACAGGAAAACCTTTTTTTGTTTCAAATGCCTGACTTGGGGATTGAATTCTCTCTTCCTCTTTCTCTCTTCATCTGGGCTGAAGGGCTGCAAGGGGCGCCAGCTGCGAGAGAATAGATGAGGTGAGAAATGATGATTCAGCTCGGCCGCTTCCTGCCATATGCTAGATGATCAGTTTAGCCTCAATAAGCTGAGAAAGAAAAAGCCTAGAAAAGAGACAAGAAGATTCACACCAGAAAAGGGAAGAATGACAAAGCTCATTCCACGGCTTACCAATCTAGTGACTGTGCACAATAAATTGATGTCACCAAATCTAACACCATTAACCACAACAAATGGGCGCCTTTCTCCCCTGGAGTATTCAAATGCACTCAAACACTTGACAGAAACAACATGAAAAGTTAGCTTCCTGTCAGGGTCAGGATGTGGCATTTTTACTTCATATACAATGAACAAATCCCCTTCCTTTTTCACTTTCCAATGATGGCGTGTGTTGGGCAGATACAAACAATAGAACCCAGTACTTCCGAAATTTCAGCATTGGTGCATACATTACATGGAACAAAGTGACGCCCACGAGACATTTTCCTGAGGCAAAACACTTCTCCCCAGGAAAAAAAAAATTGTGGTCAGGCATTCTATGTTTCCCTAGTAACTCTGGACCCTTCTTGACCTTCCTTCCCGCCGGTGCCATAGCCTTTGTTACCAGGATAACTTGTTTACAAAAGACTCCTATCAGTCCCTGAAAACAAGTGACACAGACTCTACCTGGACTGTGTTACAAAAGCAAACAGCGGGATCAAGCGAGAAACCAGCCAACACTCTCCTTTCCCAACGGCGAGTTCTATTACGAAGGGAGTTTGAACTTTTAAAATAGTTCTATGGATACAAAGATTCCCCCAGAGTAAAGATTTACTATGAAAACAACAGCTACTTTAAACCTCTTTCCTCTTTTTAAGTTCTGTAGTTTCCCACCACATTTTATAATTACTGGAAATTGAAAACTGTATTTGTGCGGTATTTAGATCTTGGCACATTTTGTCACACACACTCACACACACTCACTGCTCACTCTGGGTCCCTGGGTCCCTGCGCCCCTGAGCCAGGCCATGCCAGCCAGCCTGTGCTCGCTAGATCCTGAACAACACTCACCTCCCATCCTTGACCCAACCAACCTTGCGCCTCGGGTCTCAAGTTAGACTTTGCTTACTCAGGAAGCCTTCCCCGACGGCCCAGCCCTTTACTAGGGCAGATGCTTTTCCTCTGTGTTCCCACAGCCTGCTGCTTGTCCCCTTATCAGGCCATTTATCACCTTGCCTTGTAAACGGCTGCTTCCTTCTCGACTTCCTCCCAGGACTGAGGTTCCTTGGGGACAGGGACTCCTCACTGTTTCTTCTTACTAAACATCCAGCACCCAACGGAGCTTGGTATCCAGTAGACCACTCACTGCATCTCTGTGGAATGAGTCTCTGAGACTCTCAACATTTTTAGTGTGCGCAGAGGACGATGAGGACTCGCTCCAATACAAACAGCTGCACGTTGGCTGACCCTGCTTCCTCCCAGCCACCACCATCGAGTCCACTGTGCTCTCTCCCTTGAACAGGCTCAGCTCTTTCCTCCCTAAAATGTCATCCTCCAGGTTTGCGTGGGGCCTGAGTGCTACTCATCATTCATTATCAGCCCGGGGTCACCTACGCGGAGAAGTCTCCTCTAGCCACTCGGTCTAAATGAACTACATAAGCACTTAACGTCAGCTGCAGTTACACCTGACACCTGTTGTATTCCTCTGCCTGCCTTCTACCACCCCCTGATCTTTTATTTCTATGTTTATTTTGTCGCTCCACCATCATGAGAAGTTCAAGGAAGGTGGAGACCCTGTTTATCTTATTCACAGCTGTGTTCCCAGGGACTCAAGCCTCACTGACAAATGCTGAATGAATGAATGAATGATAAAGAGATCTAAGTCAAAAGTTACCATGAAAATACTTAGAAAACTCTCCCAAATCACCTAGAAAGTCCTCTAGGTTGACCTTACAATTATGAATAGTAAAATTCCTCACTCTGTGGTGTTTGCACAACTGGTCACCCTGGAGTACACAGGGCCATCCTCTTCTGAAGGAAGGACTGAGCTCCAGATGACCGCAGGCACCTGTTCAGGGGATGGGTGAGAAGCTGGTGGAAGAGGAGCACTCCTGGGGAGAGACTATCCTGCCTCAACTGAGCGCGTGAAGACCTGAGAGTCTGCCCAGCTCCCAAGGAGGAGCAAGGTCTTGTGGATGAGATGCTTGGAGGTGTGTTCCACGGACCCAAAGGGATTTGTGTTTTACCGGAATGTCTCAAATCAACTGAGTTTGGAGATCTGCACCCCTGGGTGTTTCCTGGATTTTATGAGGCATAAATATGTTCCCTACTAGAGAAATATTAGAGATCCCAGGAACATGGAGCAGCTCCTAGAAGACCATGGCCATGAAACCCCTTCACAGCTCCCCACACGATCTTTACCACTTCTACAAGTCATTCCAAAAGCATCCAGGGCTCTTGAGAGTTACAAGGCACCAAAAAACTCACCATCACACTGAGCCTCAGAACTAGTAAGACCATAGTGAACCTTTCTAGACTAAGAGGAGTGATACTGCACAGGCTGACCTGGGTTTGAATCTAGGTTTCTCCACTTACCCTGGGACAAGTACCTGACTACTATTCTTCCATCTATTGTAAAGCAACGGAATACTACTTTTGTTTTACATATATGTACCAACTCCCCACGATGAATATAATCATTATGCACTGCAAGCATGTACTAATAAAAATTTTAAAAATTAAGTAATGGAATAATACTGTCTCAGGATGGTCGGCAGAGCTAAATGAGGTAAATTAAATTTCCAAAAGCACAGAAAACTCTTGGAAAAAAGAAAAGGTTCAATAAAAGGTAGTGATTATAATTATTACCATCATAGGGGGTGAGGGGAGGGGAATGGGAAAAAAAGAAGCTACAAGATATATCATGTACAGGTACAAATCCCCTATGATGAATGCTGTCACTATGTACATCTAAAATGTACCATTAAAATGAAATTTAAAAAAAATTATTACCATCATAAGTAAAAGCGAATTGTTACAGAGATTACAAAGGCTGCAGACCACAGAATGGCAGCTCGGAGCGTTTAGCTATGTGAAGGCGCTCACAAAGGAGCTATCAAAGAATAGTTCAAAGTCCACAGCTCAGATTACACATGCCCATTCTTTTCCACATGCCTTTTTAAGAAATAGCTTTGAAATTTCGGGTATATGAGCTAATATGGCATGTTATTAACAACATGTTATTGCTTCTCTGAAAGGAATTATGTTGTGTATCCGCAGGATGAGACTCACCACTCTTGGGCTATAATTAGTTCATGTCCATTAAATAGCAGTTGCACAATTTCCTAGTAATTTACTGGTATCCTAAATTATAAGGCTGCTTTTTGAAAATGTTTTCATCTGTGTCATTTTTCCCACCTAGTCTCACTGAAGTCTGGATCTTTTAAGCCAGAATGAAAACTCACTGAAGAGATTCTGAAGTCGGCTGTCTGACTATATCCTAAATTTCACCAACAAGAGAAAGTTTATGTAGCAACCAGGAAAGTCGTAAGGCAAACAAACTCACATGAAGTTAACTCTAACTAATCTATCTTTCCTCTACCTCTTCAGAAAAGCAACTGTGAGAAATATCATTCATTTGTGTGTGAGATCCCATGACATTATATCAATTATAAGCAGATCGATTGGGTACAGTGTGCATCGTTGAGCAAGAAATTTTACATCAATGGCAGATAGCATCCAAAGATCCGTAAAAAGATCAGCATCACTTTTTGGTTATTCTTGTTTGCAATGTTTGGGGATGGAACCCAGGACCTTGCTTATGCTGAGGGAGTGTTCTACCACTGAGCTACACCTCCAGACCCTGCATCGCTTTTTAAAAAAGAAAAAAAACTTAAAAAAAAAAAAAGCTTGATTGATATCACTCTTGATGCGACTGCAAGAAAACAGGCTTAAAAATCTCAAATTTACAAACATTATGAAAGTGAAAAGCAGAGCAGTCATTTAAAAAAAGAAATAGTATCATATAAAAATGAAATATATTTGCATTCACTTAGAAAATTTAATCAACATCATATAAATTACAAGTACTGGAAACTGACCAGCAGTTTTTTTAAAAGGCAATTTACACTGCCCTTATTTTTTTTTACACTGCCTTTAATATGATGTTAAACAACATAATCAAAAGCATGACCTAAAAATTGAGTTAGATGCAAAGCATACTATTTGTCCGATCCGATCTGCAGCTCTAAAATATATTTGATGAATTTTCATGATGTTCCCCAAACTGAGAGACACCAGAATATATTAACTCATCAGTGATAAGATACTGGCTGGAGCCAAAGGAACTTTTGCTTGAGACTTGCCCCCACCACCCAGGACAGTACTGAGATGGGGGAAAATGTTGTCTTTGTAGGGTTCTCCCATCATCTCCACTGAACACGAACAAGTTTCATTTACATTTCCTTATCCAATTACATCTTGCTCAGTTCCTCACTACAATTTATAGCAAACTTTGCAAAGCTTTTGACCTGTATCATCTTATTAAACTTTTATGAAAAATCAATGGAGTTCCATCATCTCGCAGGGCTGTTCCTCATGCGGATGTCAGTGCTAGCGGAGAAGTCTGTTTATCCCCAAATCTGGAGAAGAGAGACCTACCGTGCAAGATGTTTTCATTTTCTGAGCGAGGGTTCAATACATGGGAAATTTTTATTATGCTAAAGTATGGCATTTCAAGAACTGCAACCTTATGAAAAGGATCACATCTATCTTCCGTGTCCTGAGAAGGATGCGCCATGGACATCCCAGGAAGCCGATGAGCCCAGGCAGCTAGGCTGCTGGTCTTATGGGGGAAGAGAAAGAAGCTGACCTCGCACCAACAGGACAAGCTGCGCTTAGGAGACAGACATACATTCCGATCCTGCTCACTCCCTACTTCCTACGCGGGGCTTTAGTAATGGTTCACATTTAAAAGAAATGGCAGATTGTCTCCTGTCGCTTTACCAACCAGCAGCGAAGTCCCTTCCCCTTCTTCTCCTCTGCTTCCACCAAAAGGGCACTCAATTTAGGCTGCAGATATTTTTCTTTGAAAATTTCTAGACAACTCAAGAACTGAGAAATGAGTAGCAGAGGTCCCAGCTTCACGTCCAGCTTGGAATCACTGTAATATCTTTTCCCCCCATTTTTTATTAGTGCATATTGGTTATACAGATCAATGAGTTTCGTTTTGGCAAATTTCTACATGCCCATAAAATACTCTTTTTGTTGTCTGAGACCAAGTCTTACTATATAGTTCAGGTTGACCTTGAAATTTGTGATTTCGTGCCTCAGCCTCCCAAGTACAAGGATTAAAGGTGTGTGCCACAACATCCGGCAACTGTGCACAATACTTTTCTCCACCCTGTCCCCTGAGCCCCAGATCTGCATATCTATCTCCTACAAGACACCTCCACTTGGCTCTCCTCTGGTCTTTTCATTTCGGCTAAACCTGACCCACAGCCACCTCCCCAGCCTCTTGCTCTGCAGATCTCAGTGATGTGCACCCCATTTCTCTGGTAACTAACTGGTCCAGAAATCTGAGAGCTGGCCTAGAATCCTCTTACCTTCTAAATAGCCCTGGAATCTGCACTCCTGACACCCAAATCTATCTTTCCAGACAAGATAGTAGCCCTCAGAAGCTCTCCTGCAACTTTGTGAAAAGGGGCCTGAACGGGAAACAAAAGAGGAAGTCTTATAACAAATAGCTCCCCTAACTGTCCTTGCTGCCTCCCAGCTGGCCACATTTATATGTGATAAACTCTGACCCCATAATGTCCTACCCAGAAGAAATGCTGACCACATTGCTCTCCAGCAAAGTCCTTGTGGGATTCCAGCAGTGCTAGTGCCTTCAGAGGAAGACCACGTTCCTCTATGCTACAGAGTGCTGTGGTGTGAATAGGCCCCCAAAGTTTGTGTTGGAGACACAATCCCCAAATTCCTGTGTTAATGGTAGTGTGTTTGGAGGAGGGACCTTGGGGGGGGGGTCTGGAGAGCACAGCCCCATGATAGCATTAGTGGCTTTATAAGAGGAAGGGAAAGCCTAGCTTATCTACTTGTTATGTCTCATCATGGGGTGCCCTCTGCCACATTATGACACACGTGTAAGGCCCTCACCAGCTGCTGGCCCTCACCAGACACTAGCAGAATCATAAGCCAAGTAAACCCCAATTCTTCATAAATTACCTGGTCTCAGGTACTTAATTATAGCAACAGACAATGGATTAAGACAAGGAACCAAACTTTCTTCTCCATCATGGACCTGTGGCTACCATTTCCTGAGCACACTGTATGTGCCAAGCCATGGGCTTTCGTTTCTCCACATAACATGCTCAGCAAATGTATGGGGTCATAGACACCTTGCAAAAATGCCTCTTGCTTGAATCCTGGGACCTGGCAACCTGATCTTTGTTCTGATTGTAACTATGATAAAAATTTTTAAGTGACAAAAGACGCTGAAATCCACACTCCCTCTTTCTTTGGCCAACAATCTCTGCCTCACCTTTGACTTAAGGGCTGCAGTGCGCTTCCTGAAAGGGAGAAGGATGCTAAAAAGACGGCACAGACAGAAATCAACTTATTCTACAGCTGGCCGAGAAGAAGGCTCCAAAGAGTTCAAAACATTAAGATGATGCAACAAATCTTAAGTAATGGGCCAGTTTCTACTCACCAAAAATACTGACGAGCAGTGCTTCAGAACACACACTGGAGGCAGACAGGCTGGGTTCAAGGCCGCCTCTACACCTACTAAACGTGAGGCACTGAGAGGTAACTGTCCTACAAGTACAAAACTCACAAGCATTAATGGGAAAACTAAATAAAAACTCAACTTAGAACACAGCAAAAAGGAAGACCTCAATAAATGCCAGTCACCATTGATATTATTCATACATGACCTAACATTATTTCCTTCTAGTTATCATGATGTTCTGTACCCAATATACCCTTGTTTCTCCATGACTTATTTCCAATATTTTCTCAACCTACTCTGGTGGGGTGGTTCTGGGGATTGAACTCGGCCTTGTTCTTGCTAGGCAAGTACCCTACCACTGAGCGAAATCCCCAACCCTTACTCTCAACCCACTCTGTAGCACGCAATTACCCTTCTCCTTTCAAACAGAAAGTCACACAAAAGCTAAGATGCATTTTCAAAACAATCCTGGATTCTTTCTGTAAACATCATTGAAGTCTACATAGTTCCCAGGATTCAATCCTAGGCCTTCTTGTCTCCTCCTACTTTGTAGTTTCTCTGAGGAAGTTCATGTACTTCTATAGAACAGTGAGACTGGCGAGTTACCTACCATGTTCCTGTACCTGCCAGAGTCCCAGTTCCCATCCAACCACTATATCCACCTCTTCCTCGAGGGCTTCTAGAGCAGTGGTCCTGCCAAGCTCCAGAGGGGGCCTGTCTTAGATGAACAGATCTTCCTGGCTGATGATCGGCTCAGAAAACATCAGCAGCAGCAGATCCAGGGACTGATTCAGAAATAGATGGTGGTTACTGCTCTGGAAAGTCTTCTGTACCTGGTTCTTTCAAGGCAGACATTTCAAAATATGTTTTCTCTTCTCTTGACCATCGTTGAATGAACTGTACACCTGGAGCTGATAAAGCCATCAGCCTCTGGCCAGAGGAGAAAGCAAGTCAGACAGGCACAGCCTGGGCGCATCAGAAAACCAAGGAAGGAGCTCCAGGTGGAACAAGATTGGCCGGCCCTTCACCTCTAGGTCTGTTTATTTTTTCTGAGCTAATACATCGTTCCTGAATTGTTTTTCCATTTTGAAGTCATTTTCAGCAGGTATCTACAATTATTTATAATCCAAAGTATCTTGACTGATATGTATGGCTTCAATTACCACCCATCAATTGATCAAATTTCCATCTAACTTCAAAGCTAAACTGAACTCACTATCATCCCTCAAATATCTGTCCTGTCCTACAGCCTCAATCTCAGCAGATTAACACCACCTACCTCAATACCTTCCTCTCTTGCAGGAGATCACAAGATCCTGTTGCTATATTTTCTAATCCCCATGATTTACCCTTTACCACCCCCCTTGCCATCACCATTTCTCCCCTGGACTACCACACAAGGTCAGTCCATTTCCTTGCCCCAGGCTCTCGCCCTCCAGTGCAGAGTCCTAACGGTAATATTGAGCATGCGTTGAGTATGGATGCCAGGTACCATCGAGACACTTTATAAGTATAAACTCATTTCATCCTCATAATTCTTGGAGTCATGGGTGTTTTCAGTAGATAGATAAGAAAACAGAGCCAGAAATAGGATTCGAACCCACTGAATATTGTTCTTAACTAGCAAATCATCCCTCTCTCACATCACTTGGTCACTGAAAACCCTTCAAGGACGCCCTCATTTTGCCAGAAGGACTTTCCCAATCCCAGGCCTGTCTTGCTGACCAAAGCCCTTCCTCCCTCCTCTGCCCCAGGCAGTGTGTGGTCAGTCCCTAAACTGCACTCTTGCCCACACACTTCGGTACAGGCTCTTCCCTCCATGAGTAACTCCTACTCATGCAGAAGGCTCAGCCAAGTGGCAATTCCTCCCCAGGTATTAAAAGCCAGCCCTCACGCACTCATCTTCCTTTCTCACTGTGAATGTTACTGCCTCCCTTGTTGCAGCCTAAGCTCCCAGACTGTGAGTTACTCCACTGTGTTCCTAGTGAATAACACAACAGGTCTACATCAGTGCTAGTGAATTCAATGAATGCACTACATTCCTCGCCGTTCAAAGCAAGTACCTGGAGTTTGAAGCAAGATTAAGTGAACTAACCATGCCTAAGAATTGATCTAAGAATACTGAAAATTATTTTATAGCATCTAACATTTTAAAAACCAATGAAATGATTAAAATGCTTGAAAATTACTAACAATCTGTTGAAATTGTGACCACTGAACCAAATAAATCTTACAGTAATCTTTATGACAAGCAACTGAAAAAAGGTAGAGCAAAATAATAAAAGAAATAGTATACTCCTGCCTCCATGCAATAGTTATTAGAAATCAAGGTTTTCTCAAGAAAGGAGTCAACAAATGTCTTGCCAGTGAGTCAGGAAAGTCAAATTTAATTAAAAAGATACTATCATAGAAGGGAATTGGCCCAGTGGGCCAGTCTTCTAAGAACCAAGGGAATTTTAGGTTTTGTGGGGTTTTGTTTTTTGTTTTGTTTTGTTTTGTTTTGTTTTGTTTTTGTAGTGTTGGGGATCGAATTCAGGGCCTTGCACTTGCTAGGCAAGCACTCTAACCACTGAGTTAAATCCCCAACCCAGGCCAGTCTTCTAAAACTGTTGGGCTCATCTTAATGTACCCTCTGAAGGGAAGACAATTTTTCTGACTTTAACCTTGATTACCATGGGGAAAAGCCTTAAGTAGGATGCTTTTTTGATGATAGATAAAACATGTGTGCTGATGCATCATACAGCAGGAGCACGAGTCCCCAAGGATTTCAATGTTTAGTCACTTGATGGCCGACAGACTATCATGCCCCACTTTCACAAAGCTGTGTTTATAAATATGGTTGATTGTGGGGCACTTGCTGAGATACTGGGTTTTTACTGCCTTTTAATCAATTAGCCAGATAACACAGAACCATGACAATTCATAAGGAATGTCTTTAAGGAAAAAAGAGAGAACAGGTAAACAATATTGCCCAATATGCTAAATGTCAATAGTTCTGAGTTATTGATAATCGGAAACCTTCATACGATGAGCCGCTCTGAAAAAGATTATGCACACATCTAACAATGAAGGAGAGGTAACAAAGTCACATGATGTTAGAATTAGAAGACCCAGTTACAGATCAAAAGTCTTCTGTGACTAAATACATTGCCAAGGCCCAGTAAAAACTATGAAGTACAAGGATATTCTAGCTTTTGGGTGTTCTTTAACCCTAACCAGGTAAATAAGTATTGTATTTTAACTCTTTGCAGAGCCACTAAGCCTTTGATATTTTTTTCAATTATATTGGAATGTACTGTACTCCTTTGACTTTTTATTACATGTTTACTGTGATCACATCATATATCAGGTGTGTTACAGAGAGACCTAGTGTCAGATTAATACAATCTGCCCAACTTTAATCTTGCGCTCTTTTATAAATCAGTGTGCAGTGGGTTGAAAGACTTCTCCATCAATTACTGCAAAGCAAAAATATTTCATTTAGTGTGATAATTAAAGCAGAAACTGCAAATAAATGTTTAGAGTCATAAAATTAAAAATCATATCAAAATTGTTACTAAGCAACAATCTTCCATCAACACGTTCATTTTTACCTGCTTCTTAATAACAGACTCTATGCATTTATTTTATACATTTTATACTTTCATCCCCCAAATATTTGAATGGTGTTTCATGGCCAGGACATTCAGGAGCAGCTTTCGGGGGTCCTGAACAGAAGCAAGTAGGAAACTGGGGTGGCAACTTAGCTTCTTGTTTAAAAATAGATACTTTTGAAAAGCCAATAGGATTTTTAATGTGTGTGTGTATGTAACAATTTTAGGTCGTTTTAAACTGAATTAGTATTTTTAGGAGGAATAAAAAGAAAAAGGAAACCAGACACTTCTGCTGAAGTAGTAGAAACCTCAGGTCACGGCCTCTCACTCTGAACCTGAACTTCATCTAAGTTTGAATGTTTATAAAAGTACAGCACGCCCTCTAATGAATGCAAGAAAATACAATATAGATCTGACTTCAAGGAACACATATTTTAGCTGATGTGAATATAGGGGTGCTGGGAAGTTTCTGTTTACCCGCAGAAACTTCTCTTTCCCAGCCAAGTAAAGCCTCGCAATCCCAGCGTTTGATTTCCTTAGCTTGGACTTTTGTCTTATAAATAATCCTAGGAAAGTGTGACTATTAACTGAAGTGTCACTTATATTTGAGTGTGAACTAGTTTATCACAATGCCTCAAAGTGTTGCTGAGGGACAGACAGAAAAGATGAAGACTCTAGATGCCTGGAAGAAGCAAAATGAATGAGAATCCCAGCTAATCTAGCGCTAATGCCATATTCGGCTGGAGCCAAAATGATTTCTAAATTTGAGCAGTACAGCAAAAATAAAGTGCTGGAAGTTCTTCAAATAACTAGCCAGGTCTGAACTGATGTAATACACCCAAAGGCTGGGAAGATTGTAAACTTGGCCTCTAGCTCTAGTTCATAGACTCCCTGACCAGGTTTGTTTTGCAAAGGTCACTTAATTGGTACTCTGGGTAGCAGTTAGAGGTTAGCATTATCTTCTCCGAGATAATGATAGCATTTTGCATGTGCTAAGTAAAACAGGAATTAACAAAATTCCAATGGCTTACTGAAATGATAAATAATGAACCATTTCAAGGAAGAGATCTCCCCGGGTGTGCGGAAAAACCTGGGGCAGAAGGCGAGCATGCCCGGATGTGGAACTCTGCACAGGCATAAACAGGAAGCTGAGCAGCTCGCCTGTGGACCAAGGGGCGGGCTGGGAATGGCTGCTCTGAAGTGGGCATAATGTCTGACCCTTGGCAAAAGCTGAAACTCTTGTTTTGCTATATTTTATTTTCACATTTGTAAGATAAAATTTTCAAAATCCTATCCAATCACTATGAGATGTCTACGAAAAACACCGTACACACCAATAACCCACAAAACTATCTCCTGATCCAGATTATAGAGATTCATTTACTTTTCAGTGCCTTTTTATTTTTGTTTGTTTGTTTTTTGAGACTTGAAGGATCTCACTCTGTAGCCCAGGCTGGCCTCAAACTCGAGATCCTCCAGCCTCAGACTTCCAAGTGCCAGGATTATAGTGTGCAACCACACCAGCTGCCGTGCAGGCTTCTCGCCCAGCATTTAACAAAACCATGATCAGGGCAAAGCTTCGACCTCTTCGAAGCTCCCTGGGGAGGGCTGTTGTGTTCCTCGCGTACCAGTATCATTGTGAATACCACATATAGGGTGCTGGGCTGAGTCTTTATGGGTGGTATATTTTTCTTTCAACTTGAGAGTTGGAACTCAAACGTTGAACCTCATGTGATAATGTAAGAAAGCTGGATAGCCCTGTAATGCACGGATAGGAAACTGTTCCTTACCAAACTGATTGAGATGACCCAGTTTACCAGGAGAGTGGTGAAGATGAAAGTTTCTCCATGCAGTAGAGAGGAGCGCATTTTACTGTGCTCACTGATAGCTGCACACCAGCTCTCCTTGGAGTAAGTTCAGTTCTGGCATGGCGCGTGGCATGGCACATTGCCCACCTGGAGCTTAACCTAGAAAAACACAAGTCATTTCTGGAGAAAATAAGATCAACCAATCAGAGAGTTTAATCATTCATGCGATCACCTATTTTTAAAAAGACTTCATTAAAAACTTGAAACAACTTAAAAATGATACAATGAATGATGTACAGTTATTTTAAAATGTATAAGATTTAACCAAAATATGAGATAAGGTTGTATTTAAATTATCTGTGTATGTAGAAAATAATTATTTAAGTTAATTATTGAGCTTGCACTTGTGAGGCTGTTTGCTGCTCTTATCATACTTGTAATTTTAGGGGAAATTACTAAATAAACACTTTTAATATTTACTCACTTATTTAGGTGTATCATAATAAAAGAAATTGGTGGTGATTAACAACCAGACATCAGGGACTCTTTTTCTAGATTCTCCTTTAACAAGAAATAAGCCAGACACCCTTCCAAGTGGCATCCTTTTAACGGTAATGGCAATGACAAACTTTTAACAGTGCAGGCCATGCATCTGGAATGTGTAAGTGGATGCCATAAAGAGGTCAAAGGAAGAAGACAGAAAAATGTAGGTTTATCAGTCAT
>PVJO010022982.1:0-27055 GCA_004026905.1 Hystrix cristata | reverse complement strand
GACAGCAAGGCCCCGAGCTCTTCCTGCAAGGAGAACAACCGAGTTCTCTTCAGGAGAACCAGTCACAACAGAGCTTCTCCTGGGAAACAGCTGGCCCCCATCTTCTGCTCCCGTTCTCCTTTATGTTGTGTCGGCCACTGTCCTCAGGTGGATCCTCTATGCCCAGAATCACACCAACTCAGTCCAGCTGGGCGTTCCTGCGCAAGCTGCCCACAATAGGTCCACTACGTGGACCTTAAGGAATTCAGTCCAGGTCCTGGCTCCAAACAAACTTGGTCAGGGATGTTATCTCTCAGAGCCTTGGCTCACTGGTTGAGAAAATGGCCCATTTTCTAAACACTGTAGGAGCCAGGATACCCATGTCAGGCTTGCAGACAGGGTGTGGTTTAATCTCCACAAGCCTCAGTTTCCTTGTCTGAAACATCGGAGAGTGAATACTCATCGAACCTCCATCCTGCCCTGAGTCCCAAGCATCTTCCTGTCTCTGCAGACCCAAAGCCCTGGCAGAGGGGCTACAGGGAAAGCTCGTGTAGTGACCCCACAGAGCTGCAGACCCGCATCACTTACAGCACTTCCAGGAGTGGCTGGAGTCTGGGGTCTCTCTGCTCTGAGGTCAAGAGCTTCATACTCTGCTGTGCTTGGCACTCGCAACCACACTGCTGAGTCTTCTTTCCACTGCTAAGTTCCTGAACTCTGCCATCGGATGGATCAGCCTTTGATCCTAGCTCTGCTACTTAATAGCTGTATGGCTCTGGGCAAGACACCCATTGCAAACTTGGTTTCCTCATCCCTAAAAGGGGCCTAAAAACAGTATCTGTCTCATCAGATTATGGAGATGATTAAACAAGATGATATTTACTTTTTTGTTTATATTTTGAGATAGGATCTTGCTAAATTGCCCAGGCTGGCTTTGAATGTGTGATCCTCCTGCCTCAGCCTCCCAGAGTGCTGGAATAACAGGCACATACTGTATCACTGAGCCACACTCCCAGTCACCACCTCCTTGCCTCCTTGTTTAAAGATGTTGCAATGAGCTGGGCATGGTGGTGCAAGTCTATAATCCCAATGCTTAGGGGGCTGGGGCAGGAAGATCACAAGTTTGAGGCCAGCCTCACTACAAATTATTTCAAAAAAGAATTGCTACAAACTTTCCAGCCCAGATTTCTCAAAAGGAGTCCCAGGGGATCCTCAGGCTCACAGTGTCCCCACCAAGTTCCCAGAGAAGCCTGGCCACCTGGGTTTGAGGCCACAGGAAATGAGCCGCCTGGGGCCTGGGGCAGAGGCTGCTGATGAGAAGCCAAACCCTGAGTGGCAAAAGCGGCCCCTGCTGGACATTTGGATTGTCTGCATCTGCAGAGGAAGAAATGATTTACCTTGTAATAAGCACTGCTTTTGATGAAAAATTAAATATAAACCCTACAGAAACATGCACTGCTGGGCATCAGCAGACCGGCATACTGGATTGGCCAGGAGGGGGTCGGAAAGCAAAGGGCACAGAGAAAAGTCAGGATGAACCTCGGCTGCAGTGCAGAAGCACAGCTTGGACTCTACACCTCCCCTCCCACCAGGGCAGCAGGGGCAGCAGGGCTGGGCCCACGGTGCCGTGTGGCCTGTTTAGATGAGGGGTGGAGAGGCCCGCAGGTCACAAGAGGCCCCACCCTCTGGCTGTTAGTGCTCTGTGCAGATGACAGAACTGAAGAATTCACAGGCTGTAACTCTGAACCATTGCCTATAGAGCACCATAAAACAGTACCTCTAAAATGTGTCTGGGAGCCGGGCGTGCTGGTGCAGGCCTGTAAACCCAGTACTCAGGAGGTTGAGGCAAGTTCAAGTTGCTTCAAGTTCAAGGCTAGCGTGGGCTACATAGTGAGTTCAGTCAGTCTGGACAACGTAGAGAGACCTTGTCTCAAAAAACAACAACAAAAAATGTGAATAACAGCCAGGCTTGTTGGTGCACGGCCATAATCCCAGCGCTCTGAGAGGCTGAGGCAGGATGATTGTAAATCTGAGTCCAAGCCTGGGCAATCTAGTGACTCAGAGAGACCCTGTCTTAAAAAAAAATTTAGGAGCTGAGGATTTAGCTCAGTGGTAGAGCACTTGTGTAGCAAACACAAGGCCCTGAGTTCAATCTCCAGCAACCACCCCCCAAAAATAAAAAAATAAAATTTAAAAAGGTCTTGTGACATCGAAAATGTACCATTAAAATAAAATTAATAAAAAAAAAAGGAAGTCATGACACAGGAAAGAATCGGTCTTCCCCTTCCCGTCTACCCACACGGGGGACACATCCAGAAGGGCAAGGCCTGGAAATGCCGCTGTCCACCCCTGGACAAGGTCCTAAGTCTTCACCTCACACACCTCCTCCCAGGAGCTCAACTGCTCTAAACCATGACCCAGACAGCACCAACAAATTTCCTTCACTTTCTATTTGAGTGGCCAAACTCTACAAAAAAATAAACCAACATTCTGGGCAGGGCATGGTGGTACGTGTCTCTAATCCCAGCACTTGAGAGGCTGAGGCAGGAAGATCACTGCAAGTTCTCGGCCAGCCTGGACTACATAGCAAGACCCTATCACAAAAAAACAAACAAAAAAACAATGATCATGAAAGGCAAACATTTTGAATGAATTCAGAACATTAAGGCAGCCAGGAGAGTGGGACTAAAGACACTTGTGAAGGAGGGCTTCCAGAACTGCTTCAGAAATCAGCAAGAACCATGGAGTAAGTATGATTGCAGTGAGGGGAGTATTTGAAGGGGGGTTGATGGCAACGTGTCTTTTACATAATAAATGCTTAAAATCTTTTAAACATTAACTATTTTTCAGTCACACCTCATATATCCCTTATTTTTAAAATCGAGGTATAATCTGCACCACATTCACTTTAGAGTTTACAATTCAGCGCTTTGTGGCATATTGACCACATTGTGGAGCCATCACCCAACTCCAATTCTGAAGTTTTTCCACCGTCACAAGAAGCTCTGATTCCATCCTCAGTCGTTCCCTATCACATTGACTCTCTGGCAGCCACAATCTGCTTTCAGTCTTTATGGATTCACATGTTCCCAACATTTCATAAAAATGGAATCATCCAGTATGTGACCTCTAGTGTCTGGCCTGCTCCACTGAGCAGGGCGCCTCCCGAGCTTGCTCCTGGAGTAGCACACATTAGCATCGCCTTCCTTCTTGATGGCAGATAGTATTTTTTTTTTTTTTTTTTTTTTGGTGCCAGGGATCGAACTCAGGGCCTTGAGCTTGCTAGGCAAGCACTCTAACCACTGAGCTAAATCCCCGGCCCTGGTGGCAGATAGTATTGTATGCAGGCGCCACACTTTATCTCCCTGAGGAGCTGGTGGGCACTTCCGCTGTCTCTCCACTTTTCAGCTGTTATGAATCGTGCTGATATGAATATTCATGTACAAGTTTAGGAGTGGATGTAGGCTTTCACTTCTCTTGGACACATGCTAGGAGTGGAGCTGCTGGGTCCCGTGCTAATTCTCTGTTTCACTTTCTGAGGCGCTGCCAGCCTGTTTTCCGAGTCGGTATATATTGATGGACCCCAGGGCTGCAGTGCTGACTGGACAGGCCTAGTTGCCCGCCCTGCTGGAGCCTGTGGTCCAGCGGGGGAAGGAGGAGTTTTATAGCTTGCTCATGCAGATGCCAGGAAGGGGAAAGGGGGCAGTTACAAGGCCGACCCGCAAGGAGACCTAGCTGAGGGTGCAGACGAGGTCATGGGACAGGGACAAACACACCAGCAACACCAAACCTGGGACTGTGGTGTCAAAACACAAAACAAAACTAATTTCCGAAAGTTCTAATATCTAGATTTCTGAAAGTTCTCACCATTTGAGGTCAGAGAAAGTCCACATACAGGGTCTGGTAGTCATTGAAATAATTTATTGGGATATTTAGGCATAGAAATGCAAGTAGGGAATGAGTTATAAAGTTTGAGGGTGATGCTTCTGTTTTCTATTATTGTTATTGTTTCGGCGTTGGAAATTGGACCCAGGGCCTTGTGCATGCTAAGCGCACATTCCACCACTCACTGATCTATATTCCCTGCCCAAGAATTTTTTTTTTGGTATTGAAGATTGAACCCAGGGAGTGCTGAGCTACATTTTGTATTTTATTTTGTGGCAGGGTCTTGCTGCGTTGCCCAGGCTGGCCTGGAACTTGCAATCCTCCTGCCTCAGCCTCCCAAACAGATAGGAGAACAGGGTGCGCCACCACACCTGGCTAGGATAACTCTTGATGACTCCCTCTGAGTAACTGGAGACCCTTTCGTGCTGATTTGCTCCTCAAAACAGCTTGAGGACCACAGCTATTCTGGAGAACGAACTCTCACACGTGTCCTCTCACACTTGGAGAACGCACAGAGCTCCCCCACTGCAGCCAGTCCCATGCCTCATTGTTCAAAACAGCCATCAACTGCTCCAGCTCTCCCAGGAGGGAGGGCAGCTCTGAAGACGTCGCTATTAGCTTCAAGGATGTGAAAGCTTCGCTTGGGGAGGTTACAGTCACCATTTTTCAAGGAGCAGAACCGTAAAGCTTTATTCCTGTTGAATTAATCCACTTGGATCAAGGGGAGGCATGAAGAAACACAGAGGCATCCATCCTTGTCCATCCTTAAAGACACATCTAAAGCGAAGAACCTTGGACAGGGGGAGCCCGTGACATACGCAGGGCATGAAGGTCTGACGAGGGTCCAGCGAAGACATGCCTGTGTCGGGGAGGAGAGATTCCACTTGTGCTCTGCTGGCAGCCCAGGGTCCACGAAGGAAGGGGGACCGAGCAGGGCCAGGCTGTTGACAGACTTCCAGCAGGGGATACGGTATTCCAGACCAGGCACATGTCAGGCGCAAAGGCCCAGGGGCAGGAATTGGAAGGACATTTTAGGCCTGACAGACAGAAACCTGAATGAAGCTTTGTTTACTTAAAAAAAAAAAAGGGCTCCCAGAAGCTTCTAGCTTTTATCAAATGGCCCCAGTAAGGACTGAGATTTCTCTTTCACTAACCAAGGATGGGCTCCTCCACTGCAGTACAGTGATAAAAAGGGACACCACGCGGCCCCTTAGTCCACCTTCCTGCACCTCATCCTCCAGGCGCAGGGTGTGTACAAGCTGAGGATCCTGCTGCGCAGACAATGGTGGTGTTAGAAAGGGTTCTCCTTGGATCGTGGCTGGTGCTGGACCCCTGAAGGGGGTCTGGGCTAAGGTCCCCCTTCAGGGCTAAGCTCTGGGGTGAGGAGCCCCTTCCCCACCACGCACAGCGATTCCACCCGACAGGTGTGCAGGGGGCTTTTGCCTTCTGTGTGCCCTTGTGTTGTTGGTCGATTCATTTCTTTTTTTGTTTTGTTTTTTTTTTTTTGGTGGTGCCGGGGATCGAACTCAGGTCCTTGTGCTTACAAGGCAAGCACTCTAATCACTGAGCTAAACCCCCAGCCCCGGTCGATTCATTTCTGTACTCCCCAGATCAGCCTTGTTTTACCCACGTAATCTTCAGAATTTCTCTATTCCCCTTCCTTAGTGTTTAAGGAAAAGGAATCTTCTTTAAAATCTGTAAAATCAAGCTGGGTGCAGTGGCACATACGTGTATTTCCAGCACTCAGGAGGCTGAGCCAGGAACATTGTTGCAATTTCGAGGGTAGCCTGAATGACATGGCAAGACCCTATGTCTCAAAACAAAACAAACAAAAACCCAAAAGACAAAACAAAATTTAAAAATAGTCCGTAAAATCAATACTGATGCCCTCTCTTTCATTCCTGGTGCTGGTTACGCTTATCTCTTCTTTTTATTATGACATCTTAGATTTTTCATGTATTTTAATCACATCTTTTTCTTCATACTTTAAAAGTTCAAATATATGTCCCATGACTGAGAATTTTATTTATTTCAAGCAATCTTGAGGATTTTTTCGTAGTACCCTTTGTTGTTAGCTAATCATGCTATAGGAAGAGAAATAAGATAGCAACTGGGAAAGCCTCACAGAGCATTTCTTTTCTGTATCATAAAGATTTAAAATATAAAATATCAGGCTGGGGATTTAGCTCAGTGGTTAGAGTGCTTGCCTAGCAAGTGCAAGGCCCTGAGCTCGATCCCTGGCACCAAAAAAATATATATATGTATATTTATATATACAAAATATCAATTTTGCTCTTAGAAGAAAAGAAGTTCAGTCCAGCCCCAGGCAGGTGGGAAGAGACAGGAGCTGGTCCGAGGCACGGGAGGCCCAGACCGCGGCCACCCGAGGCTGGGAGCTGCAGCTCCCTTCACATGCCACAGGTCAGCTTGGCCTAAGGAGGTAACTGGCCAGGGTTGTTCCTGTGAGGATGGCAATGTGCTCCCCAGCACTGCAGCACAGCCTGAAGCCAGCTTCTCACACGGCGGAGCTGTGCTGCACCCTGAGCCACGTGCAGGCCACTGAGGTGGCACGAGTCCACGGAGGGCTCCCTCCCGCCGGGCGCCTGGCTCAGCTGCACACAGATGGCACCTTGCTCGCCTGCAGAAGGTCCTCTGACACGTGTAGTATCAGCTCTACCTCACGGATGCGGAAACTGAGTCGTGGCCTCCAACGCTGGTCCGGGCAAGCTGGATTTCAAAACTCATCTTCTTCCCCACTTGCCTGCACTCCCATGTTCAAAGGCAGAGGGGCTTCTTCCCGGGCAACGTCTGTGTCTCTCCCAAATACAACCACCACAGCAGGACTGTGACAATTAGGAAACCGATGGTGATTCAGAGCTGCCACGGAGTCCACGGGCCGAACCCTCATTTCACTGATCAGACCACGCGTGTTTCCTAAGTCCAGCACCCAAACTGAGATCCCGGGAGGCATGCAGTCGCCGCGCCCCTTTAGTCTCCATTGATCTAGAAAATTTCTGCCGGGGCTGGGGATTTAGCTCAGTGATTAGAGTGCTTGCCTTGTAAGCACAAGGGCCTGAGTTCGATCCCTGGCACCACAAGAAAAAAAAAAAAAGAAAATTTCTGCCGGTTTTCCTGGTCGCTCTCGACCTTGACATTCTGGAGAGCGGAGGGATGCGCCTCAGTGTGGGTTCGTCTTGTGGCTTCCTGACGCTTCATGTACTTTGGCCGGAACACCACAGACACAATTCACTCTGCCCCTCATCATACCTGGAGGCTCAGGACACCAGTTTGTCTTATGACTGGTTGACACAGAGGGACATTTGACCACGGGCGCTTCTGCACTGAAAGACTGTGACAGCTGGGAATCCTGCCCAGCCTGACAAAACTTTAAATACACTCCAGACAGGGGTGCGGCCCCGCAGTGGCCCGAGCCCTGTCCAGGGAACATCATCCCTGGAAATCTGAGAGGGCAGAACAGGCTTATTTGTCAGACACCCCCAGGAGGAGGAATTCACCCAAGCAGGGCAGGAGCTGGGTGCTAAGAGGGGAAGGAAGGCAAACAGGGAAGGGAGAAAAATGGGGTGCAGGGTGAGCGAATAGTGGGGAAAGCGGCAGCATGCCTGGAGCTTCAAATGTTCCTTTCATGGCGCTTCTTATGAGTTGAAAAAAATAAGTTTATTTACAAAGCACTTCTTATTCAGGGCCTTGGAGCCAAACAGCCTATGTTAACCCAGACCCAGATCCTTGAGGAAATTGCCTGGTTTTGCTGAGATGCTGTTTTCTTATCTGCCTGCCACTCAGTGTGTTGCTCGCAGAACTAGACAGGACCCAGCCTCGTGGTCTGCAAATACTGTTCGCGCGTCTGCTCGGTGGCCCGCTGTTCTCCACGCTGGGGACCCGGCGGAGAACAAACCGGGAAAGAATCCTCACTCCCACGGGCCCCGTGTCCTCCAAGCCGTCCAGCGCTGTTTAAGGGATGATTCCTGCTCAAAGGTTACAGTGAATGTGACACATGCATTACGGATGAGGAAATTAAGTCTTGGGGGCTGTGGGAACGATGAGAGCGCTAAGAAGAGCAGGGGGGTCATCTTTCAGTTTTGTTCAGAGCCTGTAACACAGGAAAGAAATGTGCCCATCTGCAGACCTAGATGGCCGGGCATGGTGGTGCATGCTTGTAATCCCGGCACTGAGGAAGCTGAGGCAGGAGGATTGCCGTGAGTTTGAGGCCAGCCTGGGCTGCATAGTGAGTTCAAGGCCAGCCTGGACTGCATAGAGAGACTCTGTCTCAAAAAAAAAAAAAAAAGACCTAACATGGCTGATAAGAGCAGAAAAACTCTGGAGGAGAATGCTCCAGGCTCCGCCCAGAGGGTTACGAGCAGCCTCCACTCCCTTCTGTGTTGCTTCCCTGTGTAACAGTTAACATTTATTAGCAGTTTAAGGTTTTTCTGATTTGAAAAAGCAAAGACTTGTGGGCTGACACAGAGCCGCAGCCACTGAGTCAGGAGCAATCCGAGTCTCGGCAACCTTGGGATCGGGATGCGGTGATCCTGCCAGAGGCCGGCCCTCCGTTTTGGGATGTTGGCTCCCTCCTGCCTCCCTGACTTTTTCTGTCTCTCCCAAATCCACATGCTCCCTGCTTCTCCCAAGTGCTGGAGCACGTACATTCAGACACCCGGCAGCCCACTGGGCCTGCCAGCCGATGTCCTCAGTAGGCAGCTGCCTATCTGCTCGCCTTTCCACTCCTCCATTTGCAGAAAGCCAGTGTGAGCCGGGCACCTTGCCACACGCCTGTAATCCCAGAGCCTGGGAGGCCGAGGCAGGAGGGCTGTACAGGAAGTTCAAAGCTAGCCTAGACTACGTAGGAAGCCAGATCCTGTCTCAGAAACAAAAGATAAAGAACCTACAAAAAAACAAAATGACAGCCAATTTATATGCAAAAAGTTTTAACAGAAACACAAAAAAAAATTCACTTGCACTTTTTTCCTTCTTTTTCTTTTCTTTTTTTTGGGGGTGGGGAACAGAGTCTTATTATGTGGTCTAGGCCTGTTCTGAACTTGCAGTGTAGCCCAGGCTGGCCTCAAACTCACACTCCTCCTGCCTTGGCCTCCTGCGTGCTGGGATGGGTCATGCAGTAGTTCTGTGGAATCAACTCACTTCAGAGGATTAAAAAAAAAAAGAAAAGATCATCTTTATATCCCTACTTCATTCCATGAAGGATCTGAAATGCTGAGGAAAATATACACAAAACTGTGAACGAAGGAGCGTTACAGGACTCGGGACAGAGAGGAAACAAAGTAAGAGGCTCCTGCTCAGGCCTTGCTGTTGGAAAACAAGCCCCTGCCCCACCAGCTGGCAGGTCGCTGGCCCCCACTTCACCCCTCAGCCCAGCTCTGCTCTCTGCGTCTTCTGGGGGCTCCTGTGGTGGGCACCGAGCAGGGTCCAGCACAACCCGCTACCTCCAGACTCTGAGTGTCCTGTGGAAAGACACCGAGTGTGCAAATAACACCCCTGGAATTCAAACCCAGACACCCACCACAGGCCCTGACCTCCCAGTACCACGAAGCCACTCATTCCCGACCCCCAGCTTTCCTTTGTGTTTGCTTTCGGTACTTAGTTGAGAAACATGCCGGCTGTATGAAATTATTTGGTTCTCTCATTTCTTTTTCCAGTAGTGGGGAATGAACCCAAAGCCTTCATCCTAAGCTACATCTCCAGCCCCTGACCTCTTTCAAAATGTATTTATTTATTTTCCAGACAAGGTCTCATTAAATTGCTAGGTTGCACAGGCTGGGCTCCAACTGGTGATCCTCCTGCCTCAGCCTCCCAGAGTGCTGGAGTTGCAAGTGCCACCATGCCTAGCTTTGTTCTTGGTCTTTTAAAACTGTTGAAATAGCTACACAGCTCCGACAGACTGAAGGCTAAAAGTACTATACTGTAAAGCTAAATATTGTGGACATGAACCATGACAGGGAAGGGATGTCATAAATCCCACTGCTGAAGCTTAAACTGCGTTACTTATTTTAGAAAACTTTCCATTAGGTGGTTCCTCAAAAAGCAGTGTTACTTCCTGGTTTCCCTTGGTGATTTTAAAATTTTGCTCAAATATTAGCATCCGGAGGAGTCTGTGTACAATTCCGGCACACAAGGGCTTGGCGATGTCAGCTCACAGCGGGGAGGACCCTGCACCAGCCATGTGCCTACCCAGGCTCATGTCATGGCCTGGGGACAGACCCACCTGGGGACAGACCCACCGGCCTCTACTCCAGCTGCGTTTCTGAGTTGATGTCAATGTGAACACAGCTGCTTGGTTTTATTTGTGTTCATTGATTGGATCTTTTTTCTAACGAATTTCAGCCCTTCCTATGCCAGAGGCCTGGCCACTTCCTCTCCTCCCCCGTGAGTCACTGACAGGCACATGGTGGCTCCCAGGACTTCCTCGGCGGCTGCCCGCAGCCGTCCGTGAGGGAGCGTGGCCAGTCATCTTGGGGAGCTTTAGCTCAGCTCTCCACACACTGCGGATCAGGGTAAGAGGGAGGCCGGCCAGGGGCTCCAGGATGAGACGTGGGGTCCAGACCCCAGCTCTCACTTAGTAACCGCCGGCCAGTGACCTGGCCTCTTTGCCAACATGGTTTTCTCATCTAAAGAATGAAGTTAGGGGTTGAGGAGTTAGCTCAGTGGTAGAGCGCTTGCCCACCAAGCACAAGGCCCTGAGTTCCATCTCCAGCACCCCCGACAAAAAAAAAAAAAAAAAAAATGAAGTCAGCTGAGCTCGTGTGGTTCCTGGAAGCATGAGGTAAGCTAATGTAAGCACCCGCCCTGCGGGGGCCTGCTTCTGTTGTAAATGTTTGGTAAATCGGCAGATTTCCTGCCTACTCCAAACCAGGCACGGCCAGGGTGGGAATATAAAGATGATAAAGCACAGATCCTACTTCCAAAAACCTTATTTAGAAGAGAATACTGTATTTGTATGATACACATTCTCATAAGTGTATGTACATGTATACATGTGTGTGTAGAAAAGTAGCAGCATTACATATTCTTTTTTTTTTTTTTTTTTTTTTTTTTTTTTTTTTTTTTTTTTTTGGTGGTGCCGGGGATCAAACTCAGGCCCTTGTGCTTACAAGGCAAGCACTCTAATCACTGAGCTAAATCCCCAGCCCCTTGCATTACATATTCTTATTATGAACGTCTGTTTTGTTTTTTTGAGACAGGGTCTCCCTAGTTTTGAACTTCCTGCACGGCCCCGACTGGCCAATAACTTAAGAGCCTCCTGCCTCAGGCTCCTAAATGCTGGGACTACAGGCATGCATCATCGCATGTGGCTCGTCATGAATATTTTGTGTGTGTATGTGTGTGTGGACCAGGGGAATTGAACTCAGGACGTTTACACTGAGCTACATTTCCAGCCCCTTTTATATTTTATTTGAGATAGAGTCTCACCAAGTCACTAAATTACCCAGTCTAGATTTGAACTTTTGACCCTCCTGCCTCAGCCTCCCAGAGTGCTGGGATTACAGGAATATACCATCAGTTTCATGAATAATTTTTAAAAAGATAGTACCACATCATTTTTGTGTTCTATATGGAAATCCATTGCTATAGTTCTACCACCAAATACCAACATTTTCATCTAGAGTTTGTTCGATGCCATCACCCATAACGCAACAATATTTATTGAGCACCTACTACGTTCTAGGCACCCTCTGCGCACTTAGGATGTAAATGTTAGATGGTGATAAAATGTTAATAAATCATTCTTCACAGTCTTCCCTCTTCCTACACTTTCTGCAAGGAGTGTCTATGATTGTCTACCTGGTTCCTGGGTCTTCGAGGTAAAGAGGGCATGTTGAAAATGTAAGGACAGGGGTCCCATAGGTAGAGAAAAGATAGAGTAAAGGCCTCATTAGACTCAAAAAGCCAGACAGCTATAATCAACTACTTAGAAACATAAAGGCAGCCAGATTCCAACAGTCAGAGAGACAAAGGCAAAGAGATTGGTTCCTGAAGGTCCCCAGGTAACCTGATTAACATAAAGAACACAAACTCCCCCTTTTGATTCTTAAATCTCTGCATTACCTGGCCCTAAGCCACCGACCTGTAATTTCAAAGAAAAGTCACATAGCTATAAGAAATCGAGGCAGAGATAATTGATAAGCCCAGGAGCTAACCAAATTCCAAAGGGCTGATCCAAGAAGAAAACCTCAATAAAAAGGGGCTACAATGAAGGGCCCACGAGTATTTCACTTTCCAATGCTCCCTACTCGTTGAGTAGCTATCTATCACCTCCTTTTCCCCCTTTACACCACTTTTAAATAAATTGTCCTCTAAACAAATTGTCTTCTCTTAATTTAAACTCGGTTTCTTTAATTCTTTACTGTAGCTGGGTTTACGATGGCCAGGAAATATATTTTCTAGCAGGACAGCAGGTCACAGTCCACCTCTGGACAGAACAAAAATAGGGCTGGGGATTTAGCTCAGCGGTTAGAGTGCTTGCCTTGTAAGCACAAGGACCTGAGCACCCAAAAAAAAAAAAAATTGAGAAAAATTGGTTTGATCTACATAATTGAGGTGGAGAGGGGACAGCAGGAGAGCTGTGAAGATTTGAGTAAGTTTGGAAGCAGGGTCTTGGGAATCAGCTGCTGTGATGAGTAGGAATTTGGGGAAACCAAGGTGTTAGGTTTACGCGGAGGGAGAGGGAAGGGAAAAGGCTGACGACGCTCGCCGTGGGAGAAAGCTTTATTAAGGTGTTACAGCTCCCCCCGTCACTCGAGTGAGAGTGGCCTTTTATCCCTTAGCCGCCCCCCCTCCCCGTGACGTTGGAGGCTTGAAAGTGTACTTTTAGGATCGGTCCTTTCTGCACGGGGTGATTGGGTGGTGGGTAACGCCCCTGGGTAATTGGCCCGACGGACCTAACTGGGGACTCTAGTCAGGGGGAGGGGCCATTGTTTCGGCGGGAGATTCTGGCATAGAGATGGGGGAAGGAGTTTTGTGAGAAACCAGCAATGGCCATTTTGGCATCTGGTGGGGGGAGTCATCCTAACACAAGGCATGAAGAGAACATTAAGATTTGTGCCCCACAGCATAACAGCTCCTTTCTCCTGTGCTTCTAGACACTTCTGCAAAGACTTCTGTTGCTTTCCAGTGCTCTTGGACATCAAACTCCTGTGTCCCTTGGGTGTGACACCATGCTGAGCCTGGCCATGGTCACCAGCTTCCAAGAAGGCCCCAGGAGACCTTGCCTGCTGGTCCACGTGCTCTTGTACCACCCTCCCTTATCGGATCGGGAGGCTCTGTGAATGAGAAAGTACTGCAGAAAGGGCCAGGTGTGGTGGTGCACACCTGTAATCCCAGCACTCAGGAGGCTGAGGCAGGAGGGGAGCCAGGAGTTTGAGGCCAGCCTGGGCTACATAGTGAGACTCTGTTAAAGAAGGAGAAGGAGAAAGTATTGCAGAAAGGGGAAATAGAGCTTCTGATGCTATAATCCTCCCTGTGGTGTCCACCTTGGTCTACTGGGTTGCTTCTTAGGTTAATCTATTTCCCAACTGGAAGGAAATCTAAGCCGTCTTGTGGAGACGTTCAGGTGGGCAAGAACAGAGGCCCCTGCCACCAGCCAGGATAATCTGCCAGCCATGGGGGGGAACATACTTAGAAGTGATCCTCAAACCAGGAATGGAGGTGCATGCCTGTAATCCTAGCCCTCTGGAAGGCTGAGGCAGGAGGATTGCAAGTTTGAGCCCAGCCTGGGCAATTTAGTGACTTAGCAAGACCCTGCTTCAAAATACAAACATTTTTAAAAAGATGGGGATATAGCTCAGTGAGAAGGCTCTGGGTTTAATACCCAGTTAAAAAGAAAAAAAAGAGCTGGGTGTGGTGGCTCATGTCTGTAATCCCAGCACTCTGGAGGCTGAGGCAGGAGGATCACTGCCGGTTCAAAGTCAATCTGGACTACATAGCAAGACCCTGTCTCAAAACAAAACAAAACAAAACAACAGAAGTAATCCTACAGCTCTGACTGACATTTTGCTGCAGACCATTGAGACCCTGAGACCGAACTACCCAACTAAGCCATTCCCAGACTCCTGACCTGTGCAAGACGAAAAATGCTGTTATTTTAAATCTCTAGGGTTCGGAGCAATTTGTTATACAGCCATAAATAATGAAAACACTGGCCAGGAGGCCTCCAACTTTATTGAGGTCACACAAACAGATGCTGACTTTCCCAGGCCACCTTGGTCCATGGGGACAAAGTGGGACATGGTGAGTTCAGCGCTCGGATCTCACTGACTGGTGGCTCTTCCGACGGGCATCTGCTGCCTCCTGTGAAGTAACCAGCTCCACCCCAGCAGGAAAATACAGAGTATGTGTGCACGGTGGGATTGGTGAGGCAAGGCACACGCGCATTCGTGAGCAAGGCTGTTGTCCTGGGCACTGTTTCCCTCTCTCACTGTCCCCATCTCCGCCAGGCACTGCCATTGCCATGAGGTGTCCGTGTCCCTCGCCCCTGAAGAGCTCCCCGCCCCGAAGCTGGACACTGCTCTGTGACAAGTGACAGGAGGAAAATTCCCTTCTCATCACTGAGCAGCCCTGCAGTAGAGGTTTAGAGGGTTTTCCTGATATAGTTCAGTTTTTACTTACAACTCCTTGGGTGTCCTTAGGTGTCCACGGATTGAGTGGGACAGAATCAGGGACTCGTATCGCTGGCACGATTCTTGCCCTCGTCTGACGACCCAGACTTTACTGCCGGTCAGGCTCAACACGGCTCCAGGGAGCTCCTGGCAGCTCCAGGCTCACAGAGCCCCAGCTGGGCCACCCAGAGGAGAGAGGGGACTTCCTGTTCCAGAAGAGACAACTCCCAGGGAAGAGCTCTTATTGGCTACGCGGCTGTGAGGCAGGAAGGAGGCAGGCACTAGCTTGGCCGCTCTGTCCACACCTGCCGGGGGGTCTCGATGTGACCTCCAGCGGTGGCCCAGGGACCCAGGCGCGCGAGGCTGTGGTCTCGGCCTCTGAGGAGCTGGGCGCCTGCAGGTCAGCTCCCTCCACACACCTTCCCTGACTCCTCCGGTGCCCTTTCATGGGATCCTCGTTCAAAGATTGGACTGTGTGGCTTTCCAGCTTCTTCGCCATCTCCTGTCTAAATTTCTCTGGATTGCCTCTCTCTGCTTCCTGGTGTCTGCCCTGAATGTCCGAGGTTGCTCCTCTCCACTGAGAAAGCACGCCTGGGTTCAGAGCCCGCAACTCTTTCCTCGGCACTTTTAGCACAAGCTATTTGAGGGCGGAGTGCTCTAGAGCCTGGTATCATACTGTGCTTGACACAGCAGGCAGCCGCCGCCGCCTCCTTCCTCCTCTAGAGTGGGTAGGTGAGCAGAGGCCTGCTGCTTTTGTGACCAGGAATCTCCTCTCCTGTAGGATCACAGGTGCACACCGCATGCCGGGCTTCCAACGTATCTTTTTTAGGGGATACAATTTAACCCATAAGGGGTGCAGACCTGGGCCTTCAAAATGGGGTGACTGTGATTTCCCTCCCCTCCCCCAGCTTCTTTTCTCAAACTACTGCCTTTTCCAGGTCCCTGTCCTGGGCTCCCCTCCCTGCCTGGGGGACGAGGAGGTCCTAGCCCTCTGGGATCTTATGGTGCGGCCTTTTTTTTCTTTTTTCGGGGAATGCTGGGGACCAAACTCAGGGTCTTGTACTTGCCAGGCAAGCACTCTAGCACTGAGCTAAACCCCCAACGCCTTGTCATGGGGGCTTGTCACCTGCCGGTGGAGGCGCCCTTGCCCAGCCGCTGTCGTTCAGAAGGGCAGGGTGTGGCACAGAGAGGGATCCGACTCCCGGCCA
Source organism: Hystrix cristata (assembly GCA_004026905.1). NCBI lineage: Eukaryota > Metazoa > Chordata > Mammalia > Rodentia > Hystricidae > Hystrix > Hystrix cristata. The sequence continues at coordinate 11,361 of PVJO010022982.1, read as the reverse complement.
GTGTCCTCAGCAGCCGAGGTGCCACCAGTCTGCTCAACATCCCCACGGCAGGCAGGCGACTCCCAGGCAGGCGCTGGCGAGGCCCTGCCGTCTCTCCTGCTGGCTGAGGTGTGCGGCATGGCCACAGAGCCACTGTCCGAAGACCTGCAGGGTCTTGCCCTCCCTCGTCACCTCTCCTTCCTGCCCTCTGCCTGCACTCACCGGCTCTACAGCTCGCCCAGGTCCTGGTCGGGTGGTGGAAGTGTCTTGCGTGTCCGTTCAGTTGGTATAAATGGGGTATCACTCTAGATGCTCAGCTCCAGACTCTCAACACCTTACAGATGTTCCTCAGGAGAATAAGATTTTATTCACGCTCTTGGTGCGCCGTAAATTCCAACATTTGTGGGGTTAAGGAAACTCTGACTGCTTCCTGGGTCGGCTTACAAGATTCCTGAAGAGTGTAATGGATTCTCTCCCCTACGTCCCGTCCGGGAGGGCAGGTCCCGCTGGTTCCTCTGGCTTCTCCCTCGACATCTGCCACACATCTCCCAGGAGAGGGCGCCGGGGAGCTTCCCAGGTCACTTGTCGCGGCCCAGACACTTAAACAGGCACCACAAGCGGGCACAGTGGCACACTCCTGAGTTCCAGACACTCAGAAGGCTGAGGCAGGAGCAGGATTGCTTGAACACAGGAATTTCGGGAGGCTGAACAACATGGTTGGTCTCTTAAATTAAAACACAAAACAAAAACAGTTTCTTAAAAAGTTTTAAAACATGAAGCATAGAGTGGGGTCATGTTGAATGATGCAGTGAGAGGATACACACAGCTATGTCCAGAACGTGGGATTCTATAGGCCAAAGGACCTGGTTTCTTCAATGCATAGACGTCATTAAAAGAGAGCAATCGGTACAGGAAGAATTAACAATGGACTAAGAAATATTTAAGAAACATATTAACCAAATGTCACATGCAAGCCTTATTTAAATCATGATGTATGAAAGTCAACTATACAAAGTCCAGGCGTGATGGTGCACACCTGTAATCCCAGCACTCGGGAGGCTGAGGCAGGAGGATTGCTGTGAGTTCGAGGCGAGCCTTAACTGCCTAACAAAACCCTGTCTCAAAAACAGATATAGGAGAATTTTAAACAGATTGGATATTCAAATGGGTATTAAATGAGATTGGGATACTATTAATTTTGTCAAGTATGATCATTCTGTTATTGATGAGGCATTTGTAAAGTTCTTATCTGTTAGAGATTGATGCTGAAGCATTTCTGGGAGAAATGATATGTTGTCTAGTATTTTCTTTATGACTCTAACGCAGAGGGTGACAAATATTTTCAGAGGGCCACCCAGTCTCTGTCACAGCCCTGAGCCCTGAACTGTGAGGTGAAAGCAGGTAGGCACAACACCCGACAGGGTTGGAGGGGCACCCGTGGAGCAGGAGGCCAGCTGGATTGGCCGTGGGACTGTAGTCTGCTACTCCCAGTTCTACTGTGACAGGAGGGGACAGGCAGACTGTTAGGTTTTGGGTTCAGCTCTCAGACAAATCACCGGGGCTGATAACAGCTGGCCAGGCAGAGAGGCTTATTATCAGGAGAGAATCAGGCGGACCATCCTGGTAGGTTGAGAGATGGCCCCTTATGGCTGGATCTGGGGCCTTATATACCACGGAACTCTGGGGAAGGGGAAGGGAAACTGGCCTCAGGTGATGTGGTCTTGTGACCCGTGGCGGGGGCGGGTGTGGCGACATGGAATGGGGAAGAAGGGGGGAGGGTCTCCCTGGGGAAGAGTGGGAAACAGGCAGCCTAACACAGACAGGTGAAGACGGGGGACAAAACACGGACAATTGTCGTACTGGTGGTTCACGTCGCTATTTTCCGTTCTCTGCGCCACCTCCTTCACGTTTGCCTTTTTCTCAGCGCTGGCCCAGACACCAGGCACATGCAGCCTTCCTCTGGAACGTGTTGTTGATTCATGTGAACTGTGTCCTGCCCGAGGGCCCTCACTGTGGTCTCCTGTCACTCTCAGGACAGTCGAGGCACAGGGCCCGTCAGCGTCCACAGCACTCAGAAACACCGTTCCTGGAGGGACGCTGCCGTCCTGAGTCCAGCACACGGTGCTCGGTGAGGCAGGCCTGTTCCCTTATTTCTCAGCAGGGAATAGGCCATCCGAGGAGGATTAGAAATGCACCCCGGTACCGGCCCCATCGCTTGCACACGCCCCATACTCCATCAAATTCTGGCTTTGGAGAGGGGAGGAGGACTTTCCTGACCACGCCAGCTCCTGGCAGCCTTGCACTCCCACCCTGACTTCAGCCGCACCCTCTGTGCTGAGGACTGAGCCTAAGGATGGCCGCGCCACATCCTCAGTCCCTGCCTTTCTCAGACAGGGTCTTGCTAAGTTGCCAGGCTGACCTCGACCTTGCCATCCTCCTGCCTCAGCCTATGGAGTAGCTGGAACAACAGGTCTTCACCGCTGTGCCCAGCTTAGCCTCATTTTCTTGATTTTTCTAGCATATTTTGATGCTACTCCCTGCCATCACATATTTATGTGTCGCCCTTCAGTCTCCCTAGAATAATTAACACTGGTTACTGTAACTGGTGACCCCAGCTTCTCAGAGACTCAACACAATAGAAGTTATTTTCACTGACACTCAGTGGGTGTTCCCAGGCACAAGCTTCCCCCCCCCGCCCCCGCCCCGCGCGCTTGTGGGGAATTCCCCAAGGTTCTCTGCTGCTTGGCCACCTTCTCCAGGACCTTGAGGTCCTTGTCATTTAAATGGCAGACGAAGAAAAAAAGCACAAGGAAGATACACTAGCTTCCTTTGTACAAAATTATGTCTGCGGGATGCATCCCTATTGTGGCATACTGAAGTACTTCTTTCTCTTTTATTGCTGCGAAACAATCCATTGCATGACTGTACCATGATTTATTTATCCATTCTACTCCTAATTGGCTTTGGGCTGTTTTCGGTTTGGGGCTAGTGTCAACAGGGATAATACGAACGTGTCTTTTAGTGCACATATGTGTACATTGCTGCCGGGTGTGTACCTAGAAGTCGAATTGCTGGGTCATAGGGAATTACATGTAAACATTAGTACACATTGCTAAATAGTTTTCCAAAATGTTCGTGCAAGTTGGCTTGCCTGTCAGCACCCCACAAGACTCTGTGGGTGGAGGTGCTGGGGATCGAACTCAGGGCCTTGCGCTTGCTAGGCAAGTGCTCCACCACTGAGCTAAATCCTCAACCTCCTGTGTTATCTTTTAGAAGCTTTATCATTTTGGCTTTCTCATTTAGATCTACGATTTATTTATCTGCATCTTATTTTTGTGTTCAGCATGAAGGAGGGACCAATGTTAGTTTCATCCTATTTGACTGTCCAGTGGAACAGTACCACTTAGACCATCCTTTCCCCGTGCACTGCAGATCAGGCAACTCCGTAAGTGTGGGTCTATTTTGGGACAGTATTTTGCTATTTTTAGTCTATGTAGCTATAGCTTTAATTGTTATAGCTTAAAAATTCGTAATTTCTATCTTCTGTCTTTGTTCTTTTTCAAGATTGTCCATGTTATTCTTGGCACTTTATATTTCAGAATTTACTTGTCAGTTTTCACACATATTACTTGTCATTGTACTTGTCATTACATTTACTTGTCAGTTTTCACACATGTAAATCTGCTGGTACTTTGGCTGGGATTGAATGGAATCTGTAGATAAATTGGGGACAGTTAACTGCTTTAAAAATCTTCTTTCAGTCCATAAACATAGTATGTGCCCCTTTTTTCTTCCTTCTTTAATTTCTCTTGGTGATGTTTTGCAGCTTTCTGTATAAGGGTGTTTTTTTTGTTTGTTTGTTTTGTTTTTTTAAATAGGGTCTCACTATGTAGTTCAGGCTGGCCTTGAACTCTCAGCTTTCCAAGTGCTGGGATTACAGGCCTGCCCCACCATGCCTGGTTGTATAAGGTCTTATATATCTTTTATTATTCCTAGATGGTGTTTTTATTTATTTTTTCTTTTTTGGGGGTGGTGGTGCTGGGGATTGAATTCAAGGTCTTACACTTGCTGGGCAAGCTCTGGACCACTGAGCTAACTCTTCAACCCCCCTAGATGGTGTTTTTTGATGGTATGCACTGATGATGGAATTTTTTTTTTTGAAATTTCATTTTAAAATTGCTTATTGCTAGTAAAAAGAAATACAACTGATTTTTGTACAGATAGTCCTCATTTAACGAACTACCTGTTTAATGATGGTTTGGACTTAAAACCCACATTCACCCTTACGGTGTAGGGACATGAGTGTCACTGTGGCCTTATGGTGGCTTCTACAGTACAGTACTGTAGTTTTTGCTGATTGCACTCTACAGTAGAGCACTGTAGTTTTATGTTCTCTTATACATTACAGTACTGCATGTAAGAGTTATGCAAATAAAAACAGTCATCAAGTTGGAGTGTATATACTCTATACATTTCCTCATTTAGTGACCAATTCAGCTGACGACCTAATTGTGGGAACAGAACTGGGTTGTAAAATGAGTGTCTGTGTACCACCTTGTATCTGGTGATCTCGACGCATCCACTCTGTAACAGTTTTGGTCGCCCCCTACTCGGAGTCCCCTGTTGAAACTGTCTCAAGTTCACGCCTACATGCGGGCGGGGATGTGGGTGGAAAGTCTGCGAGAGCAGGGAGAGGAGGGAAGGGGTTTTCTCAAACATGGCAGATCTTCGTGTCCTCTACATGGAGCTCTCAGCATCTGTGGGCTTGTCCTGCCTCTCACTGCGACGCTGCAAGGTGTCCTAAAGCACTCTGGCTCTTAAATAGTGTTCGGTCAATTTATAACTCGGGATTCCTTCAGAATACTTTAATTTGAAAAAGACTGCATTTAGAGCTACACTCAGTAAACTGTGTTTGTTTTGAGTATGTATAGTGTATACGTCTATAAAATGGAATTGTCTTAGTTACTTTTCTAGAGTCAATGGTTTGCAAGAGAGCAGATTTAATACAGGAGATTCACAAGTTACAACACTTACCCATAAGCCAAATGCAGGGAGAGTACGGAATGCATGCTGGAGACCCAAAAGGTCCAATCAAGGGCTGGGAGCCCACCACAATGTCCCATGTATGTCGGCTCTGCACTAAAAGGCTGAATCCATACTGGAGCCAGGATACAATGCTCAAGGCGGAGATGAAGGTCAGAGCTCCCCTGAAGTGAACAGCAGCCAACACCAACGACAGCAAGGTCCCGAGCTTCTCCTATGATAAGAACAGCTGAGTCCCCTTCAGGAGAACCAGCCACAACAGAGCTTCTCCTGGGAAACAGCCGGCCGCCATCTTCTGCTCCCATTCTCCTTTATGTTGTGTTGGCAACAATCCTCAGGTGGATCTTCTATGCCCAGAACCCTGATAACTCAGTCCAGCTGGGTGTTCCTTCTCAAATTGAGCATACTCAGTCCACCACAGGAATATTATTCAGTGCTGAAATGAAATGCGCTTTCAAGCCATGAAAAGGTGTGGAAGAAATTTAAATGCATTGTATTAAGCATAGAAGCCAATTGGAGCCAGGCGTGGTGGTACATACCCATAATCCCAGCACTCTGAGAGGCAGAGGCAGGAGGATGGCAAATTCAAACCCAGCTGGGGCAATTTAGTAACTTAGTAAGAGCCTGTTTCAAAATAAAAACAAAACAAAATAAAAAAGGGCTGGGGATGTGAAGGTCCTAGGTGCAATCTCCAATACTGCAAAATAATAACAATAATAAAGGGCTGGGGACAAGCTCAGTGGAAAGACTCTGGGTTCAATCCCAGGTACTGCCAAAAAGAAAGAGGGGGAGGGGGAGGATGGAGAGGAGGGTGGAGGGGAGGAGAAGGGGGAGAAGATGGGGAGAAAGAGGGGGAGGAGAAGGGGAGGATGGAGAGGAGAAGAGGGAGTAGACGGAGGAGGAAGAGGAAGGGGAGGAAGGGGGGAAGAGGCGGAGGAGGAGGGGGAGAAGGAGGAGACCAATCTGTGAAGAATGGAAAGGTATGAGTCCAACTACATGGTAGTCTGGAAAAGGCAAAGCTTTGGAGACAGTAAAAAGATCAGGAGTTGCTAGAAGCTAGGGGTGAGAAGGGATGCCTAGGTGTCACGAGAGGATTTAGGGACGATGGCGGTATTCTGTATGATGTTATAATGGTAGACAAATGTCTGTAGAGTCATCAGAAGTCATAGAATGTGGGACACCAAGATCAAACCCAGCATGAACCGTGGACTTTGGCCAGGTTGACCCCATAATAAGTGCTCCCTCAGGCGGGGATGAGGACAGGGGTGAGCTGGGCACGAGGGGACATGGGAACTCTGTCTTTCTGCTCACTTTTCCTGATCTAATACTGCTCTTGTCTGTGTGACAATGGGAAGGGGACCTGGGGATGGAGCATCAGGAAGGCGGGTGGTGAGGGGGAAATAAAAAGGATCAAGCTGCGATGTGTCTATGTTCCGGATCCCCATGATGAAGGTATTTATAACGTATTGCAAACATATGCTAATGAAAAATGAAAAAGAAGTCTATTTAAAATAATTGGACACGTCGAATCGTTTCTCTGATATGAGAAACCATAAGTGTAAATAAGGACAAAGGGGTAGAATAGATATTTTGTTTAAAAAAGAAAAAAGAGAGATAGTATTCAAAAGAGAGAACTAGATAGAGAAAGGGGGATAAAGAAGAAGGTTAAAAGAAAAGTAAGATGAAAGGGGAAAAATGGTAAAGTGTAGCTACACTTGTTGCAAATAGGGAGGAGTGGGTGAATGGAAGGGAGGGGAGGGGAAGGGGGAAGAGGGGGGAAAACCAAGATGTATCATGTACAGGTACAAAATAACCATGTTGATTATGATCATTATGTATACAATGTCCCAATACATGTTCTTGGTAAAAATAAAAAATTAAAAAATAATAATAATTGGAACTTTCTCACTTTGGATAATTATATGGCAGCAAGGTGATGATAAACACGGACGCTAAACATCACCTTGAAATCACACGCTGTAGTTCTGTGCGGGCTAGACATTAAAATGACCCGAAATATGCCTATGTTTTTATTTACAGTAAAGCCTTGGATTGCAAGCATAATTCATTCCGGAAACATGCTTGTTATCCAAAGCACTCGGATATCAAAGTGAATTTCCCCATCAGAAATAATGGAAACTTGGATGATTCCTTCCACAACCCAAAAATATTCATATAAAATGCTTACAATACTGTAATATGATACAAAATAATAAAGAAAATAAATGTACAATATGAAGAAAAAAATTAACCTGCACTTACCTTTGAAAACCTTTGTGACTGGTGTGACGGGGACAAGAGAGAGAAGAGTTATTATGCAGGACAACTTTCACCATCGCTAACGGAATCACTGCTGTCTATCCTTCAGGTGGTGTCGCTACAAAATCTAGGACTGTTTCTTGCATTTTATACATCTGCCTAATCTCACTTGAAGTGAGGGATTCCTCCGCCTTTTTCTCCTTCTGCAGGCCAGATCTCCTCCATAACCTCTCACTGTTGGGAGATGATCACTCACAATCAGAGAGAGAAAAAGAGAGAGAAAGAGGGAGAGAGAAGAGCCCTCGGCTCAGTTGTGATCATGTGACATTTGACATCACATACTATCAAAGATATCACTCGTTTATCAAGTTAAAATCCGTTAGAAATATTTACTCACCTTGTGGAACACTTGCAGAATAAGTTACTCAGACTCCAGGGTTTCACTGTATTATTTCTCTTGGCAGCACTGGAGATTGAACCCAGGCCCTCTGCACTGAGCTCCGTCCCCAGTCCCCTCTCCTTGTGAGACAGGGTCTTGCTACATCACTAAGTAACCCGTGCTGGGCTCAAACTTGTGATCCTCTTGCCTCAGCCTCCCAGAGCGTCAGGACTGCAGGGGCGTACCACCACATCCAGATCCTTTCTACGATTTTTAGATTAGCCCTGGAATAAAACATGGCACATACCTCTCCCGAAGAACATGCAGGCCACACTCCCTACCCCACCCATCCCTCATTTGCCTTAGAACTACCCCACGCATGCGCATTCTACCATAGGCCAAAGCCAGGTGCTCTATCTTTTGAATAAGCTGGTTTATACTTCTTGCTCATATAATGTTGCAATCTCATGTTTTAATTGCTGTTACCAAACAGCAGTGATTTACTCTTGAATTAATCTGATTTACTTATGAAAAAACCCAGCACCTAAACCCATGATTCTGTCACTTGCTAGCGCTGAGCACTGCCAAGCTCTGATTGGCTGAATTTGAAGGTGGCCTTTAGTCTGTCAACCATGCCCATTTCAGAGAATACAAAATACAGTCAGCTGCTTTTGTGGTGATCACGTGTGTCCAGGCTTTATATTCTACCCAAACCACACTGTGCTTGTTGTGAGTACATGCCTGCAGCATTTGGTGTGATGGATTCCAAAGCAGGGCTGCTCCAACGCAGTGTCTCCCCTCCAACAACAGCTCATCGCACAGACACATCTGCACTGTGTGTGGCATGTGTAAATGGTGCTCTGAGGAACAAGGAGAAACTCCAGAGCGGATGCTGTCCTATCAGGCCAGGAGGCCATGTGACGAAATCGAGCAAGGTCCGAGGTTCCAGGGCAGCCTTGGGGGGATCTGAACCCTGCAAGTTTCCTTCCAGGGTGTGCCGTTTTTCTGAAGCAGTTTTCTCACTGTGCCACCACCCCGCTCAGAGAGACCATGGGAGGGATATGGGGGACGAAGAATGGGCTCCCCCAGCCAGTTCCTGGCTCTCCCTTTCTCTGGCCTTCCCTCCCTGCCCCTCCTCTTTCCCCTGCTCTCACTCTCTTGGCAGATGTGAGTTTCCTACAGAAGCCCTTCCCACCTCGCAGCCCCTCCACACCACCCAGCATACGCAGCCTTTCCCTTCGTGGTCTCTCGAGGTTTTGTTTGATTTGCTTTGTTTCAATATTGTCAAAGCACGCCCCGCCACCATGTGCTGTTCATCACAGCTAAGCTTTAATCCGTGTTTAAATTAAAATTCTGTGGCCAGAAATGGAAGTGCTGAAGGCAAACTGGCTTCCAAGAGTCCAAGAAAAATGTCCCCATAGTCTCCCTTCCACCCTCTGCTCCACGGCGGCCTCTCCCTGGTGAATTCTGTTCAGAATTCTTGCTGTGAGTGGGCAGGAGTGTGGTTTTTGTTTTGTTTTTCAGGAAACCCAGGATGGTGGCGGGGCTGGAACAGAATCGTCTGTGATCTGTGCCTTTCCTAGGCTGGGACTGAAACCAAATGGAGCAGAGAGGCTTAGACTAATTACGGCTCAACACGTTGCCACGTTGTCACAGTTCATAGAATTTTAGAACCAAATTCAGAATAACAGGAGCCAGCATTTATTGGGCAATTACTCTACGCCAGGATCTTTTAATCCTTACAACAATCCTATGAGGCAGATACGGCAATTGAATCAAAGCTTGCCGCATGGCCCATTCCAGATAAGGGTAAGGCCAGGAAAAGGGCTGTTGCTCACCTTATCTAATGTTATGACTGTTTTCATATCTATGGGGTCAGTAGAATGGAAGGACAAAACAGATAATTTCAGGAGGCAAGTAGTGGAATTTTCTTTCTTAAGGCGGGCGGGGGATTGAACTCAGGGCCTTGCACTTTCTAGGCTAGCGCTATAGCACTTGAGCCAATCCCTCTGGGAGGATTATGTACTACTGTTCTCTTAAAGGTCGAAAATGAGACTCGGCTGGTTAAGTTTCTATTCTGGTAAGTCGAATAACTTTCCGCTTGGAGGTATTGGAAAAGGCGGCCCCAGGTCTTGGATCCTGAGGTCCCCGGTTCTGGGCGGGTGCGGGGAGGTCCCGGACAGGCTTGGGGCGCTGGGACGCCGACATTCTCAAAAGTGCCTCCAGGTGGCAGCGTTTCCCGCACCAGCAGAGCCCACCAAGGTCTGCGCGGAGCCCAGGGGTGTGAAGGCGATTTGCTGGGGACAGAAAGACCGAGCACCTGTCTGCACTGGGGTGTGGACTGGCGCTAGGGAGCAAACCGAGGGTCTTGCACACACTAAGTAAGCATTTTGTGTACTGATCTGCCTCTCTAACCGTCATGAAAAAATTTTTAAAATTTTTTGTTCTTTTGTTTCTTGAGACAGGGTCTCACTATGTAGTTCAGGCTGGTCTTGAACTATGTAGCCCAGGCTGGCCTCAAACTGTCAGTGATCCTCCTGCCTCAGCCCCCGAGTGCTGGGATTACACGTGTGCACTACCACGCGAGGCTTTTATATATATATATATATATATATATATATATATATATATATATATATATATAATATATATATACACCTTTTATTTTTGAAACATTTAACACCAACTCCCCGACACGCCCCACAAATGTGCCCGCACAGAAACACCCAGAAGATTCATTTCAACCTCAGCTTCACTCACCTGCCCTCCGCCCCATCGCCTGCCTCCCAGTTGCTGCCCTACTTCCTAGCAGGCTGCTCTGTGCGCGTCTGGAGAGCAGCTGCAGCCCTTCAGGCCCTCGATCTCCGCTGAGGTTTTCTGGGGAAGAACTGAGGTTCTTCCAGGGAGAGCAGTGTCTCAGAACAATTCTTTTTTTCTTTTTCTTTTTGGAAACAGGATCTTGCCATGTAGTTCAGGCTGGGCTTGAACTCACCACGTAACTCAGGCTGGCCTCAAACTTACAGCAATCCTCCTGCCTCAGCCTCCCAAGTGCTGGGATTAAACAATTCTGGCACCCACATAAGTAACCAAAGGCAGCGGCTGTTCGCTGAGAGAAAGCCATTTCAGGACCTATGAGGCTTTCTCTGATGCTCCACAGGCTGCTCCTGCAAGTTCAACTGCAAGCCACAAGGACAGTGTCTCCCATCTCATCCACGGTCTTCACCTAAATATTTATTCCTGCCCTTTGTCCTGCTGCCTTTCCTACTGAACAGTCCATCAGGGCCGGAGGCCTCAAAATGGGGCCCGAAACACTATGGAGATGAGGGAGGGATTTAGGAGAACACCTGATGTCACAGAATATAGATAAACACGGTGAGACACTCTGGTAATTTTCCTCATGATACCTAGGAAATTTTTATGTGCAAAAAGTCATTAATTTAAAGTTACCATGTTAGCCGAGCATGGTGGTGCACACCTGCAATCTCAGCTCTGGGGAGGCTGAGGCTGGAGGATCACCGTGAGTTCGAGGCCAGCCTGGGCTAGATAGTGAGACCCTGTCTCAAAAATTTAAAAATAATAATAATAATACTTTTGAGTTTTGGTTGGAAGTGCAGGTATCACCAGGCAGGCAGAGGGAAAAACTTATTTTTCCAAGTTTCTGTTATCTGCTTACTTTAATCAGATTGTTAAATGCCCACTGC
>PVJO010022981.1:0-26971 GCA_004026905.1 Hystrix cristata | reverse complement strand
TCCGGAGCTGTCTTCCCCGGGATGGGGCGGAGCCAACGCAGATCCGCGCCGGGAGCGCCTGACCTGCAAGCTCAAGCCTCGCTCCGAAGATGGAGTCCGGAGCTGTCTTCCCCGGGATGGGGCGGAGCCAACGCAGATCCGCGCCGGGAGCGCCTGACCTGCAAGCTCAAGCCTCGCTCCGAAGATGGAGTCCGGAGCTTCAAAGCTAACTTTAAAACAGCGTTAGCCATCTTCTGGTTGACTTACATTACATTATCTTCTTTAATCGTCAAAACAACTCTGTGACATAAATTCTTTTATCATTCCATTTTATAAAAGAGAAATTTGAGGCTTAAATTGGCAAGTCCCATGGCAAGCTTCACATGGCCCATTAGTAGCAGAAAACAGACTTGGACCTAGCTTTGGTTCATAGAGGAATGAGCGCTCTTAATTACCACATTATGCCTCGCAGAAACCCCAAATGCCTCCGAAATAGATCTGGTACCAGTTTTTAAGCCGAGCACAAGATGGTGTTAATAAAACTAGTGACTTCTATATCATATATAAAGCACTGTCATATCCATGTGTGCTGATGTGCTTTTTTTCTATGAAGTTACATATCCAGATCAGCAGGGGTTTTAGAAAGCCTTTGAGAGGAATTTAAGAAGTGTCTTCTTCAGGAGTAAGCAGGGCGATCTGTTAAAATGACCTTGGGATGAGTAACGAATTCAGTTCCTTTGCGATTACTTTAATGGGTTGCCTCCTTACGTTGCTTTGAAAGAACATACTCAAAATTTTAAATAAAAATTAGGAGAGGGAACTTGAGAGGAGATAATTAAATTCATTTTTAACCTTTTTGATTCCGAGTGTATCAATATATTTAGAATGTTTTCTCCAGGACAGATTCTCATGTCTCTTGAATATTTGTATGATTCCACCTGAAGATGGAGCGAATGATCTCTGTGAGACCATTTGAAGATTTGAAAACAAAATACAAAGCAAAAATAGCTGCTAAGAATCTAGAACTCTTGTGTTCTAGCCCTGACCTTCCATTAACTACCTGGAGCAAGAATATCTCTGAGCTTCTCTTTTTCATCCAGTTTAAAGATGATTAGATAATAGCTAAAAGCCCTTCTACCGCTAAAACTCTTTGATTTTGAATCTATTCCCAGTGTTTTGTAAATTTATCTCATCTTTATTTATAATAAATGTCTTACGTTAATACTGAAGGATACCATAGAACAGTGGCTCTCAAACTTTTTGGCATTACATCTCTCAAAGTTACTAAAATCCTTAAAGAGCATTTGTTAATGTCAGTTCAATCCACCAGCATTTACCACCTTAGAATTAAAACGGAGAAATTTTTCAACATAAGCATACATGGACTCATAGTCCATTAGCTGTCATAGTAATGACATTATCACAAGGTCACAGAGCCTCTGGAGAGCTCCACTGTACACGTGTGAAAAAATGAGCATGAACAACATAAAAATCTTTGTATGAGAAAAGTAACTTTGACTTCAGGGGCCCCCTAAAAGGGTCTTGGGGATCCCTAAGGGCTCTCCTATGACATTTTACAGACTGTTGCTAAGCCGGGGACGTAGCTCAGTGATGGAGTGCTCACCTAGCATGTGCACAGCCCTGGGTTCAATCCTTAGCATTGAAAGAATTAGTTAATAGATTTTAAAAACAGCTATGCCGCAGGATTTATATATTTAATTTCCTTGTGAATGAAATCAGATTATCACTTAGGTATTCTAGTCTATGATTATCCTGGCTCTCTCCTTATCCGGCTTCTTCCTCAACTTTGGATTAATCTATTACCATGACAGTCCTTGGGCAAACACTATTGTATAACAGTGCTGTTCGTCTGTTCTCCTCTTGACACCAAACTCTAGACCCTGATTATTGGTTGAAATACATTTTATTAGTACCTACAGGAGTTCCTTCAAAGGGCTAATGAAGGAATAGTAACTGAAGGAGCAATTTGAAAAAGCTAAAGACACATTTTGAAAAATGTAGCTACAGTCAAAGTATGTAGAATATTGCTGCTACCATGGGAACAGTGACCAGCTCTGGCTTAGGACTTAGAGCTAGTGTTACAGAGAGTGAAATATATTAATGTGGATAGCCCATAAGTGAACATAAAAGGGAAAACTACATGTATGTGTAGTGCATCTTGGTTCAAGATTTCCTAGGAGAAGACTCTGGGACAAGGACTTGAGTTCGAGTGAGAGGTGGTCTTAGGGAACATCAATACTGAGTTAGGGAAGAAAAGCCAGTATAAATTATACCAATGAGCAGGGTTATTCTGTGGATACCAGAGGCTCAGTTCCATTGGGGCAGCCTAAAAGTTCATAGAGAACAAGTCTCAGAGTTGTCTCAATTGAAAATGAGGGAGCTGGGGTATTTATCCACAGATTTTGACCCATAATTGGTTTAGCTGATTCTGTAAGCTTCCAGTCATTGGAACTTCTTTGCCTGTCCTGAAACCATGTATCCATGACCAGAAAAATTCCTAGACAGAAACTCTCATGTGCTTGTAATAAGAAACCACTGGCTTGGGTGTGGGATACAAGAATATGACAAACAAATAACAGTACTAACTTAGCATTGGAGAAGATATTTTTGACCAAGGATATTCAACCTCAGATTGCTCTTTTCCAACAAAAGGCCATCACACTGCTCTACTCTCCCATTACAGTAGAGAGACGGAGGCCACTGCAGATGACTTTGAAAGACAGTATTGAAGTATTAAATTCAACAGTAATAAATGCACATAGTAGTATATTAAAAATAAAGTAGTTAGAACAATAAAATTTTAGATGTGGAAAACTCTGGACTTTATGTTTGAACTATAAGGAATTCTAATTAGAATGAGAATCCTTTAAAACTGACACAAAATCTTTTGCAAGGAACTGGGTGTGCAGCTTGGTGGTAGAATGCTTGGTAGCACGTGCAGATGACAAGGAGCAGGATTGAGTCATGGGGGTCCCCGCAAGGATCTGGTTTTTCAGGTTCCATGGCAATGGTAAAACATGTGTTGGATGTGCACAGTCAACTAGGAAATGAGACTCTTAGAAAAATGTGGCCACTGCTTTACTAGGTTGTTTTTCGCTCTCCCTTCTATCCTTTAACAAATATTCCTGAATTACATCTAATATGCTTCAAATCATGTTTGGTCCTAAAGATTCAACATTGAAGAGACAGTGCCTGTCCTCATCCTGTTTACATACTAGTGAGAATAAACATGCTTAATAATTAAGTGCAAATATGCTAAGTATTAAGAAAAGAGGAGAGGGGCCTATGTATTAACAGAAACCTAATCTTACTTGAAACTTCAGAGAAACAAGATTCCAGGGAGAACAAACAGACTTGGGACCTAAAGACTAATTTGCAGAGACAAGGTAAAGGGCAGGAAAACACTACTGGAGGTACGGCAGGATAGAGACAATTAAAAGAACTCACAAAATGAAAGACTGCTATATATAATTGTAACAGGCATTTAATTTGCTATTTGAGGGGATGATTTTAGTCACTGACAGTTGCGAACTCCTTGAAGGTTTTGACCAGAGAAGTGGCATGATTTAGTGTATTTTAAATTTTGAGACAGGGTCACACTATGTTGTCCAGGCTGGCCTTCAACTCACCATGTAGCCCAGGCTGGCCTCGAACTCATGGCAAACCTCCCTGCCCCAGCTTCCTGAGTGCTGTCATTATAGGCATGCACCACTTTGTCCAGCTAGTTTGTTTTTTAAAAGGATCATCATGATTATGGAGTAGAAAAGGAACCAAGCTTGTGCTAAACCTGGACAATTACTTGGTATCACCAGGGTCTCACAAATGTCTGGTGAGTGATTGCCTCAGTGGTCCTGTAGTATCCTGGTGGCTTAGCTTCACAACCTGATAGCTATAAATACTACTTAAAATCCTTTAATTTTGTTTGTACTTTACAATCTAGTTTCTTGTTTTTCTATCACTTTCTTGTTTTTCTATCTAATTTCTTGTTTTTCTATTCTATAACCAAAGTAAAGCTTTGGTTACAGAATCTGTACCTTCAAGCATAATAACTAAAAATACCAAACATTTTCCTAGGTACTTTACCTGTATATAGCATGCATAACATCAACAGTCTACTCATCCTTATTCTGCTAAGAAACTAACGCACAGAGAAGTGTCCCCCCCCAACCAGATTACACTGACAATGGGTGAAAGGCGAGTGTTCAAGCCCATGTCATCTTCACTCCCACATCTGAGTATTATCCACTGTGCCATAATGACTTTGTAGTTTATCATCTATGTAGCTAATTAGTTGCAACAAGTAAAACAATCGAATTCTTCTCTGAAGACAGATTCTCTTCAGCTTTGTGACTTGTCAGTTTGACTATATTTGTTTTATAACTTCTTTACTTGGTTAGAATAATTGAAATTTTAATTTAGATAGTCAAAGTCCCATAGTTACAAGGTCTTTACTTTTTCCTCTCTTTTTTATTAACAAACATATATGTTATGCAGCAGGTGGTGTTATAAATGCTTTACCAACACTAATTCGTGACATCCCAAAGAGATACATATTTTCATTACCTTCATTTTATAAGTGAAGAAACTGGGGCATCAAAGGTTTGAATAAGACCAAGGTCACACAGCTAATAAGCTATTTGAGATGTAAACCAAGGCAACATGGCTTGCTTAGAGGCCAGAATTTGAAGCCCTAGATTGTACTCTCTTACCTAGAATGGCTTAGCTTAGTTTCAGATAACTGATTTATTGAATAAGAATGAGTGTTTAACTTTTCTAGCTAAATGCTTGCAATTCTGCTAATATTTCCTGATAGTACAATAGGGCAACTATGTGCAATACTACATCTGAACTTTTCACATAAATTACTTGAAGCTTAGTTCTATAGCATACAGATTTTTCCAACATTATTACAATATAATTGGCATAAACAACTGCTTAAAATTAATGTATCCAACTTTATTAGCTTGGGCATACATACATAGTCATATTAATAGCACCATAATCCAGGTAATACAGACATATTCACCACTTCCAAAAGATTCCAATGTTCCTTTAGTTTTTATTTTTTGTATTAAGGACATTTCATAGGGGATTTACTCTCTTAACACATTAGTGAGTATTTGTATCTGTTCTGTTTTCTTTACTGTAATGAAATACTTGAGTTTGGGTTCTTATAGAGAAAAGAGGTTTATTTAGTTCACAGTTTTGAAGGCCGAAAGTCCAAATAACATAATTCTGGCTCTGGTCAGGGCCCCCTTGGCTGCATCACCTCGTGTCAGATAGCAGAGGTGCGTGAGAAAGGGAGAAATCATATCACCAATTAGTCAGAGTGAGGGGGCCAGGCTATTCTTTTTGTAGCAACTCTCTTACAAGAACTAACTCAGGGACCTGTGACAACTGCCTTAATCCCTTACAAGGGCAACACCTCCAGTGAGCTAAAGACCTCCTTTAGGCCCCACTCATATACTGCCACACTGAGAACAAACCTCCTGCACATGAACCCTTGGATAACAAACTCAAACCATATCCAAACCAAAGCAGTACACAGCATCTTATTGCTAACTCTATATGACATTCATATGTTTAAACTTCCCACAGACCCAAGAATGGAAAAGCCATCATAGATACTCCATAATTTGCTCCTGGATTGACCTGATGTGTCTTTCATTTCCCTATTAGAACTGATACATTTAAGACTTATCTAATTTTAAATCCTAACACATAAATGGCAACAATAAAGAACTTTACATGTCATTAGTAGATATCTTTAAATGTGAATGGCAGTGTGACTTCTATTAACATTCTTGTGTTGAGTACACATACTAGAGAATAGAGACCATATTCAAAAATTTTTGTATTTAACTTTTGGATGGAACTGTAATGGTTTCTAATTGAGGAAGATCACTTATTATCAATGTCATCCACCAAATTAGTTATTTGTCATTACTGTTTCTTGAACAAACACGTGAAACAAGCACAAATCTGTCTTGCAGTTCTGTGCTTTGATGGGTTCAGATGATATCACTCTAGCTTTATAGAACATTTCTAGTTTTCAGAATATTTTAAAGTATTTAAGAGCTTGATATTTTTCTGACTTTCTCTACTGCTTTAACCTCATCACTGTTGGCTTTCTTATCTCTAACTGAAACTCCAGAAATTGCCATGATAACCAGAGCGGGCATGATGAAGAGTGGCAGAGTGAATATCTCTTGTTGAGCTTCAGCTCAGTGAAATGCAGCCTTTTAAATGCTATCATAAAAGATAGTATGACTCATAGTACACATCTTATTTTCACAAGTGACTAATGCTTCACAGATGTATGATTGTTTGGCAATTACAAAGAATGTCTTTCTCCAATTTCCCGGTTTTAATTCATTCCTTCCCTCTCCCTACCACTGTTGACCTTGATAAAATTCCCCCTGACTGTATAACTGTGTTGTTCAGTACCCCAATTACTAAATTGACTTCCTGGCTAGCTTTTGCTTTGCCTGTGGTTCTTATTGAACTGTCTGCTGGAAAACATGAACTTCTTTAGTTGAAAGGCCATTTTCTAAATCTTTTAAAGGAAGTCAAAACCACTCAACCAAGATCTCCTGGGTCATTCGATTGTTTAGGAAACGTTGAGAACATTGGTCTTCACATTAGGTAAAAGATGAATACTGTACTGGCCCAAACCTAACGGGTTTTTGATCTTTTGAGGTATGTGAAATTACTTGGAATTGGTAACTGGATATTCTGCTTAACAATTGTAATAACTGAAGTGTAAGAAAATGAATTCCATTAAACATTTGATATAAACATGATGTTTTGAATGTTTTATCTATTTAATTTTACAGTTTGTGAAGAAATGAGTAATGCATAAATTTTATGGATATGAAGAAAGTTAGAATCAGAAAAGTTAAATAATTTTCTGAAAATTACAGAATTGGTAGATCTGGGGAAGAACTCAGATGTGTGATCCCAATGTCTAGGCTCTTTGAACTGTATACCACTATGTAGGACTTTTATACTAATAAAGAAAGTCCTAACGAGAAAAAGAGTGGGGGACAGCAAACAGAGAAGAGACCAGAAAAGTGGACTGGAGTAGTAGTTGTGGCTAAAAAGTTATTTAAAGTTAGATGGAACTGATGCTACCTTTTTTCTCAGTTTTTATTTTTTATTTGAACAGTTTTCAGTACATAATGATTACATTCCTTGTGGGGAGTTGATACATGTATGTAACACATCTCAATTCCTTTTTCATCCCCTTTCCTTCCCCTCCCCCCTCCATCACTTGATCCCCTTGCCATTTGTAAAATTCTCTATTTCCTATGATCTAGCTTTTATTTTGCTCTTTATTTGTATTGTGCGTTTCTCATATAAGAGAAACCACATAGTAATTTAAGCTTATGTTTCTGATTTATTTCACTTGACATTATGGTCTCAAAGTGCATTCCTTTTCCAGCAAATGGCTCAAGTTTATCTTTCTTTATGGCAGAGCAGTACTTCACTGTGTGTAAATACCACATTTTCTTTGTCCTTTCATCTGTTGATGGACATATAGGCTACTTCCAAGATTTAGCTAATATGAGTTGAGGTGTAATATGGTGTCTTTAACTCTTTCGGGAAGATACCTAAAAGAGGAACAGCTGGGTCAGATGGAATTTCTAGTTTTAGTTTTTTGAGGAATCTCCATACTGATTCCCATAGTGGTTGTGCTAGTTTACGTCCCCACCATCAATGGATAGGTAGAACCAATATAGTAAAAATGGCTATACTTCCAAAACTGATACATGGATTTAACATAATGGCAATCAAAATACCAATGGCATTTCTCACAGAACAAGAGAAAACAATCCTAAAATTCACATGAAACCAGAAGAGAGCCAAAATAACAAAGGCAATGCTGGGTAACAATAGCAGAGCAGGAACCACCATAATCCCAGGATTGAAGTTATATTACAAAGCTCCAGTAATAAGAACAGCATGGCACTGGTACAAAAGCAGACATGTGGATCAATGGAAAGGAATAGAGGATGCAGAAACAACCTCGGGGAATAAAGCGGCCATTGATATATATTGGAGGGAAGTTAGCCTGTTTAATAAATGGTGCTGGGAAAACTGATCATCCACATGCAGAAGACTGAAACTAGATCCATATACTTCA
This sequence comes from Hystrix cristata, assembly GCA_004026905.1. Classification (NCBI taxonomy): domain Eukaryota; kingdom Metazoa; phylum Chordata; class Mammalia; order Rodentia; family Hystricidae; genus Hystrix; species Hystrix cristata. The sequence goes on along the minus strand of PVJO010022981.1, from coordinate 18,825 downwards.
CCATGTACTAAAGTAAAATAAAAATGAATCCAAGATCTAAATGTTAAAACATCAATATTTAATCTGTTGGAAGATAAAGTAAGCAAAACTCTTTAAAACATAGGCATAGGCAAGGACTTTCTGAACAGAATCTCAATGGTGCAACAAATATCACCAAGAATCAACAAGCGGGACCATACCAAATTAAAAACCTTCTGCACAGCAAAAGAAACAACCAACAGAGTGAAATGACAACCCAATGAATGGGAAAAATTTTTTGCTAACCATTCCTTGACACAGAGGAATGATATCTCCAGTATATAAAGAACTAAAAATAAAAGACCCACTCAAAAAATGGGCACGTGAAATGAATAGATACTTCTCAGAAGAAGACATACAAATGGCCAACAAATACAAGAAAAAATGTTCAACATCACTGGCCAATGGAGAAATGCAAATGGAAAAAAATGCTATTTTATACCAGAGATTATCACACAGCAACTTACAAACTACTGCGTGCTAGGATGTATTATAGTAAAATGATAGGCTCTAAAAGTTGGAACTTTAATGACCCCCTTACATCACAAAGGTTTGCAATATCTACCATTTCATGGCAGAGGGCCAGCCAATTATCAGAATATTCTATCCAATTTTTGAACTACTTTCTTGGTAAGAAATATTTTCTAGTAATAAACAAACATAAAATACCCATGATTTCTATTTATGGATTCAAATTTGTGTCCCTGAAGCAATAGAGAATTCATTAATTGAGGGAATGCTTTTGGGCTTGGCCTATGTGTGAATTACAGAAAAATATTGACCTGCTGAGGAAGAAAATCTGCTAGTTCTCTGGACTTGAAGTATTTTGATTACTGGGAACATTTTCTTCCTTTTTGTGTGTGTCTCATGAAATTGTTTAATGTCAGTAAACCTCTGATATGCTTTTAGTGCACTGACAAGATAGCATGTTTCCAGGCCTGGGCTAAGGGTGAAATTCTTGAGGATATTAGTTTTGTTTTAATGAGACTCATAACTTAAACTCTAGAAGACTTCTCAGTCGCCAAGATATTGGGATGCTAGTGGGAACTCATCATTCTGATCTTGCTACATGGAACATGACCATCTTCATATTACTTTTCCATATGGTATTTCAATTTAGTATGGAATGCCGGTGAGAACACTTAAGAGGAGAGCTATCTCAGATTTTGTAAGAAAAGATTTTCCAGAGCCATCAGACATCAGAAATAATTTTAAATGATGGCAGAGGAGTTAACTAAGGGAAGTTGGAAAGACAATGGGGTAGGCAGCAGGGCGTGTTCTAAGGAGGAAGACTTATAGATGGTGGCATGGAGGAGTGACAGAATTTGATATTTGGAGCAACTACAAAAGATTCAGTAGGACTTCTTGAATTCCTTTTTCTAAGTTTATTGAGATGTAATTTATATTCAATAAACTGTATCCATTAAAAGTATCAATTTGGTAAGTTTTGATCCATGTATTTCTGAGAAACCAGTGCCATAATCAATATTCAGAATTTGTCAAGATTCCGTGTGTCCCTTGCACTCCATAACTCCTTTAGTTCGGGCCTTGGGGAAACAATCATTTCCTTTCTTTCTCTATAGGTTAGCTTGCCTGTCCTCAAATTTTATGTCATCGTGCTTGTGCAGTATCATACAATTTTGTAGCTGGTTTCTTTTACTCAGAAACACATATGATTTGTTGAGATTTATTCTTATTATTTAATATATGGTAATTTGTTTCCTTTTATTGCTCAGTAGTAGAGTGATCCATTGTGTGGCTCTTTCACTTTTTATTTATCCATTCGCCTTTTAATGGACATTCTCTGGTGGTTTCTATTTTTGAGCAATTGTGAATAAACCTGGTATGAATACATACGTGCAAGCTTTGTGCTTATATATATATATTCATTTTTCTTGGGAAAATACCTGGAAGTAGTATGGTAGGTATGTAATGTTTTAAGAAACTGCCAAGTTTTTCGAAGTGATTGTATCATTTTACTTGCTCATGAGTAATGTACAAGTCTTCCAGTTTTTTCAAATTCTCTTCAATACGTGGTGTTGCTGTTGTTTTATTGTAACTATCCTAGGCAGCATGTGCTAATGTGCTATCATAGTTGTTTTTAAATGAATTTTATTTTTTTGATTAACACATAGTATTTGAACATATTTCTGAGTTACAACCACATGTTTTGATTGATCAACTCAGGGTAATTAGCATATCTAACACCTTAAACTTTTATCATTTCCTTATGGTGAGTACATTCAAAATCGTCTCTTCTAGGGGCTGGGGATTTAGCTCAGTGGTTACAGTGCTGGCCTTGCAAGCACAAGGTCCTGAGTTCGATCCCCGGCACACACACAAAAAAAATCCTCTCTTCTAAATTCTTTGAGATACCCCATGCATTATTACTAACTACAGTCATCCTATTGTGCCAGAACACCAGAATTTATTCCTCTCATCTAAGTGTAATATTTTAAATCTGTATTTTCCCAATCCCTAAAAATGTTGGCTATCTTTTCAAGTGCTTATTTGCCATTTACATACCTTCTTTTATGAACTGTCTATTCAGTTATTTTGTCCATTTTAACTAGTTGTCTGGAAGAATTTAATGAAGGAAGAAGCTACCAAAGTTCGATGAGAGAACTGGTGATTTAAATTACCATTCCCTACTCCCACCAGCTCAGTGGTGGCCATGGAAACAGTAACCTATATACCTGAGGTACTTTAGCCAAAGGTGCAGTATAGACATTATTCTGGTAGAACTGTGTCTGTGATCAAAGACCAAATTGACCAAAGACTTAAATGCAAGGCTACTATGCTCAGTGAAGTAAGCCAGAGAGAACAATGAAAATACTGCGTGACTGACTTATATGTAGAATTTAAAAACATCAGATACATGGAAACACAGAGAAAAATGGTGGTTACATATTATATATTTTATTTTTATGAAATATCCACAGTAGATAGAAGTGTGGAGACAGGAAGATAATTAATGGGTGCCAGGGGCTGGTGGAGAATGGAAAATAAATGCTTATGTAGTAGGTTTCCTCTTGTAATCACAAAAAGGTCCTAGACTTAGGTGTCATGATGATTGTATGATATTTTGAATTTACTAAAGGCCACAGAATTCTATACTTTAAAATGACAAATTTTATGTTGAGTGAATTTTACAAAAATATAATTTTTGAACAGTGAGAAAGAATAAGGGAGCAAGCATGGTTAAGGATGAACGTTTGGGGGACTGGGTGGAATATTAAGATGTGTCTTTGCCATCATAAAGCTCAGATTCATATAGGGAAGTGAGACCAATAAGAAGGCAAGGACAAGGATTTAAGTCTCATCATAAACAAAGAGAAAATATCTACCTAGAGAAGTTAGTGAAGATTTTAGGAGGAAAACATATTTTATCTACTCTTAGCAGATGAAGAAAACGTTTTGTAGACCTCAGTTAAAAAGAAAGAGGCTTGCGGGTAGAGAAGAGGGAAGTAGAAATTAGGACATTCTAGGCAAAAGAAGTAGGGGATATGAAATCAGTGATTGTGGGAGGACATGGAATGTCCTGGAAATGAATGAATAAGGGCTGAAAAGGTTTATGTGACGAGAAAGAGATGGTAGAAAGGTGGTATAGGGCGAAATGGTGAAGAGTCTTATGAAAAGTACTTTTTACTCTACTTTGCAGGGCAAAAGAGACTAAACAATAGGGGAGTACTGTTGTGTCACATTAAAGATACTCGAGGAACTCTCACCCACAATTTGATTCACATGTGCAGACCAGTGAAACCCCACACACATCAAGAGGGTATGAAAAGATTTGTTACTTGGAAGAGCAAGATGCCTCGCATGGAGGTCTGAGAATGGTTCCAGATTTTTATGGTGGTTACTGAGTGAGGCTAGGATGGAGGCTCTCATACATGGGAAGGAGTTTGTATATTTTCAAAGTCCCACTAGCACCAAAGGAGGGAACACACAGGCTTTCTTATTAACTCTAACTCGACCGCTTTGGGGAAGGATGAAGGGAGAGGAATGAAGCTTAAAAATGATCAGTGATCAAATGAAATAAATGGAATATGACTTTTTTTGCAGTCCTGGGGACTGAACCCAGGGCCTTTTGCTACATCCTTGACCCTTTTATTTTTTGAGACTGGTCTTGCTAAGTCATTACGTTGCCAGGGCTGGGCTTGAATTTTCAGTCCTTCTGCCTCAAACTCCCAGAGTGCCGAGATTACAGGCGTGTGCCACCATATGCAGCCAAATTAGATATTTTCGAAGCTTCTTTTTCAGACTGCTGTTTTGGTAATGTGAATCAGCTTGCCACATACACTATCACTAATTCAAAGTGTCTTTTTCTCTGAAGCCTGGACTTTCTGGTTCCCTCCTCGACCCAGCCTTAGAGATCAACAAGTGGGATTACCTGAAGTGATTTTTCCCTAATCTTTGAAAATTATTCTACTGTTACATGTTAATATTTACTCCAAATGTTTAGTTTTTGCAATTGTAGTCTTTGTAAATAAAAAGTTAAAATTCTCTAGGACACAGGAAGTTCATTGCAAAATTTTAAAAAACAGTTTGAAAATATTTTGGTAAAGAACCTAATTTCATACCAAAAAGTCAAGGAAATGTGAAAGAAATTCTCTGTACAGTGCAGTTGCATTCTTTAGCTGTACTTGTTGCAAAATTCTATTGGTGTTTAGATATGATTAGTTTCCTGCTTAGTGATTTTGACATGTTGTTTGTATTATGAGTAAAGCATTCCAGATATTTTATGTTTTCCAACTCTGGAATGAAAGTGTAGAGATTCTTAGATATGACCTTATCAGCTTCTCTTTCTCTTACTTTTGGGCCAAATGTGTGGAGAAAGAAGATCTCATTCTGCAAGTTCAGTTTTCATGAAATGCTATTTTCAAATGTAGTGATAGCTACTCTTAAAAGTCTTGCTGTTTTGCTTGCCATTCTGAATTGTGGGGCTACTTTTTCTCTATAGTGCAATAAATGATCAGCTATATCTTACTGCCTAAGGAATTAAGCTTCATTTGAACCTTCGTAATTCACATTCTTCCAATATGACTTATATTATGAGAATCATTTCTGGAAATTGCACGATAAAGTATTTTTCAGACCAACTTATTTATCGTAGAAGTGCTTTAAAGCATTAAGTCCCTAGGGTAACTTCAATTGCAATAGAGGAAATACTCTAGATTCCCTGTGGAATACTAAGAGGGCTAGGTTTTAGTGGTTCCACAATTAATTAATGTGCATCAATTATCTATTGACACAATAGTGTTGTTTAATAAACTACCAAAGTTTAATAAATCAAGAAAAAATCAGATTTCCACTTTCAGATTAGTAGTGTGGGATGCTCTGCAATCAACTCCCCCTCAACACTATTAAAATTATTTTTTAAACAACTATTTAAAGTCTCTGGAAATGGTCCTAAAGATATACAGCAAATGAAGAAATATTTATTCAAGGAAATCAATTCAATATTCATGACAGCAGTTAGAGTACACAGCAGTGGTGGCGAACCTATGGCACACATACCACAGTGGACTGTTTATATCATTGAAAGCTCTATTATTGTATTTTTCTTTTAATGTATGAGTTGTATTTTTCTAAACTAAAATCTCAGTGTTCAGGTTTAGTTGCAGTATTGGCACTTTGTAATAAGTGGGTGTATTAGTTACCTTTCTAGTGTCAATGGTTTTCAAGAGAGCAGATTTAATATAGGACGTTTATGAGTTCTAACATTCACCCATAAACCAAATGCAGGAAGAGTGCTGAACATCTATCTATGCACTGGAGACCTGAAAGGTCCAATCAAGGGCTGGGAGCCCACAGCACTGTCCCATGTACATCCATGTCTGGAGATGAAGGCTGAAGAAATCTTCACTGGAGCCAGGATACAATGCTCGCAGCACAGATGAAGACCAGAGCTCCCCAAAGCAAACAGCAGCCAGCCTGGACAACAGCAAGGCCCTGAGCTCCTTCTTAGATAAGAACCACTGAGTCCCCTTTCAGGAGAACCAGCCGCAGCAGAGATTCTCCTGGGAAACAGCCATCCACTATCTTCTGCTCCGGTTCTCCTTTGTGTTGGCAATAACACTCAGGTGGATCCTCTATGCTCAGAACCTCACCAACTCAGTCCAGCTGGGTATTCTGGCTCAAGCTGACCATGATAATAAGTTCCCCACAGTGGGTTTTGGGTTGCAGTTTGGGTACTCGGTCTCTAAAAAGTTTGCCATCACTGGTGTCTATAGTATTTGACATGAGATGCCATCCATCTTTCTCACCTTCCAGCTTAGTAAACTGGAAAGTCTGTCCAGGATTGCTGCAACAAAAACCACAGAAATCCTTTTCTCTCCAGCTCTTTTCAGGGGAGGTTCAGGTCACCAGTATTTTTCATCCTGCCCCCAGCCACCTGTTGCTGTAGCTAATTTCTAGGCAAATGTAGCCAAGTAATTGGAGATTATTCTTTTCCCAGCCCCTGCTCATGGCATAGGTGCACTATTTGGGGTGTGACATCATTGAGTATATTGGTACCTGTTCATAATTGAATGGATTGTAATTCAGGTGTGACCCATTCTTAGAGACCAAGCTGAGAAGACTTGAAGCCACTCCCCCCTTTTATTAGTGTTCAGCTCCTACAGCAGAGGTGTCACTGAGCATACCTCTGTGTGTTCCCACCACATCTTGAAAGCAGTGGTTCAAAGATTTTGTCCTAGGGGAGAAGCAGGACATAAAAAAGAACTCTGAATTTCTTCCCAAAGAAACTGACTTCATTTGCAACAAAGTGTGGACAAGTTCAAGCCTAAGGATACTATCAATAGCAGTAGAAATTGTAATGAAAGACAATTGAAAAGAAACCAGTAAATCAACTGGAGATATAGACAAAACTTTAGACCGGCTGGTTTGTTGGAGAGAAGCTAAGAGGAGTGCTCCTAGGAACAAAGCAAATCTTAAACACTGAGCTAGGGAACACTCTTAGTTACTTTTCTCATTGCTGAGACAAAATACCTGACACTCAAAGTTAAAGGAGGAAAGGTTTATCGTAGCTCACAATGTGTAGAAGTTTCAGTCCTAGTCAGCTGGTTCCGAGGCAGAGTGGCAGGCAGCGAGGCATCACAGAGGAGAAACAGTTCATGGCAGGGCAGGCAGAAGGCAGCAAAGCAGTGTAGTGAAGCAGCGGCAGCAGCTTGCCTTCTTTCTGTCCCTTTACATTCCGTCCAGGCTGTAAACCTGTTGATTGGTGCCACCCACACCCAGGGTGGGGCTTCCATTATCCACATACAGAACTTTGGTAAACCAAGCAGTGAACTAATTTAGTAATCACACACCGTTAATCCCAGTATCACACCTTTAATCCCAGCATCACACACTTTAGATCCAGCCATTTCCAAATAGCCCCACATACTGCCTGAGGCTTTGTGGGATACCTGGATTCAAGCCATAACAGGAACTAAGCTATTAAGAGAGCCCTGACTGAACTGGACAAGTCTATGGAGCCATTTATTCCCTTAAACATTGTGAAGACCAATAGACCAATCAGCCAATAATCAGTGGAGTTTAGCTGCTAGGTATGGTTAGAGAAAGAGACAAATAGTTCTGTCAAAACCAGTGTCATTCCACGGTGCTTGTGGTCATACCCATGTCTGCAGTCCATAAGAAATAACATGAAAAGTCTTGCATTTTAGTGGCCAAAACTAGACTTTGCTTAAATATTCCAGCCCGTCACTAAACAAACAGAAAAGTAATTAACAAACACCTGGGGAGGGACCAATGCCCAGAGTTGCTGCAGTGTTGCAACAAAACATATGAGACATGCAAAGAACCAGAAAAGTATGATCCATATATATCAAAAAATATGGGACACGCAAAGAAACAGAAAAGTATGGTCCATAGATACCAAAAGCAAGCAACTGAAGCAGCCTGTGAGAGCAACTAGATGGGAAACTTAACAAATACTTTAAAGTTGTGATTATAAATATATTCAAAGGGCTAATGGAAGCCATGATTAAAGAAGTAAGGGAAGGTGTGATGGCAATACCACATCAAATAGAGATTACCAATAAAGAGATAGAAATTATAGGAAGGAATGAAATGGAAATTCTGGAGTAGAGAAGAACAGTAACCGAAATGGGAAGTTCTATAGAGGGCTGACTAATAGATTTGCAAGGCAGAAGAAAGAATCAGTAAACTTGATGATAGGTTATTTGAGATTACCCTGGTTAAGAAGCAAAAAGAAAAAAGAATAAAAAAAAAAGAAGAAGAAAAGAAGTTCTTTAGGCTGAAAGCAAATATCTCGAAACAGTAATTCAAGTCTCTTGTAAAAATAAGTAAGGTAAAGAGCACTGGTGAAATTAATCATATTATTATAAAAGATTATATAAATACATATTAATTTTTCCTTTCTTGACTGCTTTTAAAAAGCAATCATATGAAACAATATGTATTTAATGTGTTGCATATGTAATATATAGAAATGTAATGTATATTCCAATAGCACAAAGTGCATGGTTGGGAGCAAAGCTATACTGAGGTAAGGAAATGACTCCAGGTCACGACCAGAATCCACGGGAGCAAGTGGAGATGATCAGAAATAACAAATAGGTTAGTTTAACAAAAGTTATAAACATCAGTTTGTTCTTCCTCAGATTCTTTGAAATATATAAGATTATATAAATTAATAATTATATCAATGTATTGTTGGGATTGTGGCATTTATAGACTTAATATGTATAACAATAGTACTACAAAAGTAGAATTGACTAGAACTATATAGAATTAATGCTTGTGTTACTCAGTGGAATCAAATTAGCCTAAATTAGAGACTCTTTCTGGTAAAATATGACAAGCCTTAGAGAAACCACTAAGAAAATAATTCAAGAAAATATTGTGAAAATTATTAAAGAAATTAAACTGTTGTTTTAAAAATATTCATTTACACCCTGGGAGACTCATGCATGAGGATTGCAAGTTCAAGTCCAACCTGGACAACTTAGCAAGACCCTATCTCAAAAAAAAAAAAAAATAGCTGGAGATACAGCTCAGTGTGAAAGTCTTGGGTTCAATCCCCAGTGCCAGAAAAAAATTATCGCTGCAAAAGGAAGTAGTAAAGAAGAAATATAGAAACAAAGAGGACATGTGAGACACAGAAAACTAAGGGTAAAAGTGGTAAACATAGGTTAACTATATCACAAATAACATTAAATGCAAATGGATTTAAAAGTCCAAACACAAGGCATATGTCTGCCTGAATTAAAAATCAGATCTGCTGATTTATAGGAGTTACACTTTAGAGTCAAAGATAAAAATTGATGGAATGTAAAAGAATGACAAAAGATAAATCACGCAAACAGCAACCTCAAGAAAGCTGGAGTGGCTAGATTAATGCCAGGGAAAATATAAGTTAAAAGAAAAATATTCTACTAGAGATAAAGAGGGACCTTTTATAATAATGCAAGTGTCAAATTATCAGGAGGATAATCAAGATATTTGAATAATCATAGACATATACAACAAGTGGGGGTGGAACAACTGGATAGGCACATGCAAGGAAATGAAATTGGACATTTATTCCAGGCTATGTGCAACAACTAATGTAAATTAGATTATAAACCTAAATGTAAGCGCTAAAACCACAAAATTTTGGATAATAAAACCTTTGTTCTGGCAATTGATTCTTACTAATGATACATAAAGCACAAGCATAAAATAAAAAAAAAATTGGACTTAAAACAAAAACCAACTCAAAAAAAAAATCAATGAGAGCACAGGGTTGGGGATTTAGCTGAGTGGTAGAGTGCTTGCTTAGCAAGCACAAGGCCCTGTGTTCGACCCCAGCACCCACACAAAACAAACAAATAAAAGAAACAAAAACCCTTTGTGTTTTGAAGAACACTTATTTGAAAAGTGAAAAGACAATGCATACAGTAGGAAAACATTTGTAAATGATTTAACTGATTAAAAAGTCTATCTAGAATAGAATCCTCACAAAACAATAATAATAAGAACCCAAGTAAAACATGAGCAAAGTTCTAAGCAGACATTTCTTTCTTCTTCTTTTGTTCTAGAATTGACTGTGATGGTGGCACACATCTGAATATGTTAAAAACCTGTGAGTTGTCACTTGAAATAGGTAAATTGAATGATATGTGAGTTATATTTCAATAAAGCCTTTATAAAAACAAAACCTCTCAGCCACTTGTTTATATCATGTTTCTGTGGTTTGGCAATATGGACTGGATTCACTTCAGTGGTGTTTTGTGGCTCGACTGGGATTCTTTATATACATGAGTTGATTTTGCTGATCATGCTAGAGTCTTCCATCTAAAGCCTTAGAAAGGACAAGGTTGACATGGCTCAACTCCATTTCTCTCTCTCTCTCTCTCTCTCTCTCGCTCTCTCTCTGATAGGGGGACTGAATCCAGAGCCTTTCAGAGCCAGAGCCTGAGCTACATCCACATCCCTTTTTTGTTTTTTGAGATGAGGTATTGGTAAGTTGCCTGGGCTGGGACTACAAGTTGTGATGCTCCTGCTCCAGTCTCCCAGCCTCCCAGAGTGCTGAAATTACAGACATGTGCCCATGTGCTGTACACCTGTCTCCCATGTTATCTCTTGTGTTTTGTTTTTTGAGACAAGGTCTCACTATTATAGCTCAGGCTGGTCTCGAACTCATGATCCTCCTGCCTAAGCCTCCCAAGTTCTGGGACTACAGGCATGCACCAGCATGCCCGGCCCATGTTGTCTCTTGTGAAGGTAATTTTCAGAGTTGGCTTTATGAAGAAATACCTCAAGAATTGGTAAAGCATTATTTCTAGGTGTGTCTGTGAGGGTGTTTCTAGAGGAGGTGGTGTGTGAGTCAATGTTCTGAGTGGGCAATATCTGCCCACAATTTGAGTGGGCATCATACACTGAGCCAAGGACCTGGAAAAACAACAATAAAAAAGATATAACATGATTTTTTTCACTTTCTTTTCTGGAGCAGGTACACTCTCCTCCTCCTGCCCTTGAACATCAGCCTGTCCAGCCTTGGGGCTTCAGAACTTGTACCAGCAAACCCCCAGACTCTCAGACCTTTGGCCTCAGACTAGAGTTACACCATCAGCTTTCCTGATTCAGAGGCTTTGAGACTTGGACTGAGCCATACTACCAGCATTCCAGGGTCTTTAGCTTGCCAACGGCTTGCCATATGTCATGGGATTTCTCATCCTCCATAATTTCATGCATATATATATATATAATTTATTTCTATTGGTTCATCTCTGGAGAGTCTTGACCCCAATACATTTCTCATCTTCCAGCAGATTAGATTACACTGTTGACACGACGAAAGTAGGAGGTATTTCAAGTGAGAGTATAAAAACTGAAAGTCTCATGAGGACCAGGGCCATTACTGCTCACCATCACCTCCCCATTTTACTTCCTCAAGTAGGTAATAAGGCTAGCTTAGATTAAAGTGATGAGGACATCGGCAGTGTGTCTTTATGGGAGGAACAGCAAAATCACATTTTCAGTAGTGTGGATACACAGAGAAACTATAGAGACTGGTATGGTTGTGGCCACTTCTGCACACAGTCTACCATAGAGTATTAAAACCATTCATTTTGTACCCTCTTAGAATCTTTTTCCGTGCCCACTTAGAATCTGTTTCTATTTTATCATTAGTTAATAAAAACGTATAAATTATATTTGTGTTCATCCAGATTTAAGAGATGCATCCAACTGCCAAAAAGTCTATTAAATCCCTGATTCTTCATTACTTATGCACGGATGTAAGGCCATCTAAGATCATCATCCTTTCTTGCACTCAAGTTTGGCCAAGCTTACTAGCTCTCATTAAAAATACCTCAAGTACTTCACCAGTTTAGGAATTTGGCCATGCTGTCTTTCTGTAATATTCTCTTACCATTTCTCTGATCTATTCCCTATTCTGCTGCCAGTTTTCAGGTTTAATGTCACTTTCTTGAGGCTATTCCTTTATTATTCCATCTAAACTATATCCCCTAACTGTATTTTAAAGTCATTCATGTTTTAAAATGTAGATAAGTGTTTCTCAATTGAAGATAATTTACCCCCTAGGGGACATTTGACAATGTTTGGTGATACTTTCTGGTATCACAACTGAAGAATGTTGCCATTATTATCCAGTGGACAGAAGCCAAGATTAGTACCCTATTATGGGACAGCTTGGGGTAGCCCTTCTGACCCACATCAAAATTAACAACAGTGCTAAAGTCGATAAATTCTGCTTCAGATTATGCACAACAATTTGGCAGTACATGTTTGTTTGGATGTTTGTGTGAGTATGAAGGAAGGGACTACGATACAAGAAATATAGCTTATGAGTTGGGGAAAAGCAAGGAAAGACTCTCCTTTAAGAGGAGTTTAGCACTGTCAGCACCTTGTTTTCAGGTTAGTGAAACTGATTTTGAACTTCTGATCTCCGAAACTGTAAGAATCTGAATATGTGCTCTTCCAAGGTACCATGTTTATGGTAATTCATTAGAGCAGCCATAGGAACTTAATATAGCTTTGGTATCTGGCAATAGGTTCCTGCTATAACAAATACCTAAAATTGTGGAAGTGCTTTTAGAAATGAGTAATGGCTGAGGGCAGTAGAGAAAGACTGCATCATCTTAAAGAATATGTAAACCATCATAAACAGACTATTAATAGAAATATGAACATCAAGGTCTTATTTGTGAAGGCTTAGAAGGAAATTTGGAATGTAGTTCTGGAAATAGAAGAGCATGAGGATGTCCTGTCCATAGTAGTGTCCTGCCCATACAGTATTTATGGACAGAAGTCTTTGCTGAATTCTGCCCTATAGTTATGTGAGCAATCTTGTAAGCCAGGAAGTTGGATAATAATCTGAGAATATTTCAAATCAGTCCATTGAAGTCCTGGCCTTGTTTTAAATGTTTAGAATAAAATGCTAGAAGGACGTACACTGAGAGAATAACTATTAAGCAAAAAGTAACCAGAGTTTGATTATGAGAAAGTCCCAATCTATCTGTATTATAAAAGACACTGAAATTTGGGTGTTCTGTGTTAGGGAAACATGCTCTGGAAATAAAATCAAAGGTGATATCCTTTCCCTAGTGACACTGAAGGAATCAAATGATCAAACTCATCAATCATAGAGGGTGATTTGAAGAGAGGCAGATTATGCTTCACAGTAGAAATAAGAAACAGAGATGGGATTTTCCATTAGGGATCTGTGAAGGAGCCTCTTGTCTAATGACATGAATTTCCATGACTTACATGGAAGACCTATCAGTTTTTGAGAATGTTATGTAAGCAGAACCAATGCCAGCTTAGACTGAAAAGGACAAATAAAGGGTGAAATGAAAGAAGGCTGTGAGCATCTCAAAATTTGACAAAGAGAAAGAGCTGATAAGACTACTTAGCTGCAAATATTTACAACCATTCAAAAATAAAGGACCATCCATTTTCCTAGTTTGTTTCTGGTTTGTCATTCTTTATAGCTGAATAATATTCCATTATGTATAGATACCACATTTTGTTTATCCAGCTATATATTGATGGGTGTACAGGTTGCTTCCAGAATTTAGCTATTACAAATTGTGCTTCTATAAACATTGTTGTGCAAGAATCTCTGTAGTATAATGTCTTTAGCTGTTCAGGGAAGATACCTCGTAGGGGAATGGCTGGGTCATATGAGATGACAAACTAGAGTCATTTATAGGAAAGTGAATAGACCTGGAAAATATAATTTTTGTGTGTTTTTTTTGGGTCCAAGAGCATGTATTGGTACATTTTATACATAATGGTCACATTCATCATGGTTATTTTGTACCCGTACATGATGTATCTTGGTTTCCCCCTCTTTCCCACCCCCCCTTCTGCTCCCCCTTTCCTATTTACAGCAAGTCTATTTATAATTTTCCCACCTTTTTCCTTTCCTCTTTTTTCCCTTTTTCCCTTCTTTCTTTTCCCCTTCCCCCTTTCTAGTTCTCCTCTCTTTTAGATATAACCTTCCCTTTATATAATATCTATTACACCTCTTTGTCCTTATTTATCCTTATGGTTACTCTTATCAGAGAAACAATTCGATGTGTACTCATGCATGTCTGATTTATTTTGCTTAAGGGTATGTTCTCAAGGTACATCCATTTACCTACAAATGTCTCTAGCTTATCCTTTTTTATGGAAGAGTAGTACTGCATTGCGTAGAAAAACCACATCTTCTTTAGCCATTCATTAGTTGTTGGGCATTTGGGTTTATTCCAAGACTTAGCTATTACACATTATGTTGCTATAAACATGGTTGTGCATATGTCGCTGTGGTATGACAATTTTAATTCTTCTGAGAAGATGCCCAGTAGAGGAATAGCTGGATCAAATGGAACCTCTAGTTGTAGTTTTTTGAGGAATCGCCATACTGATTTCCACAGTCATTGGCCCAATCTACATTCCCACCAACAGTGGAGGAGGGTTTGGATAATATAATGTTGAATGAAATAAACCAGACTCGCAAGCTGGAATACCATATGGTATTCCTCATTTGAGTGAGGCAAAATACAAACAAAAGTAAAGGGTAAACAATGGATACAAAAAGGCAAAGTGTTAGATCTAAGCTAATAGACAAAGCCTTCAAGGGAACAAGAAGAGGGCAAAGAGGGAGGGGAATGGGAATCCAGAGGAATAATGATCTTAAAAATAAGAACCTAATAATCCAAACTTAAAACAGTGACATGTACACTAGGTACTACAGCAACTTCTTGTAGTTGTGACTTAATGCTGCATTTATGTGGTTGTTTACATTGCTCACTGTCTGAAGCAAAAGGCACGATGTATTGTGGTCAGTAAGCTTGTGTAATGGCCTGTAAGTTTGTGTAATTTTGAACACATTTTAATAAAAATCTATTTGAAAAATAATAAGGAGATGAAATGCAGACAGATTCTAGGGCCTGGATGGCAGAGCTATGGCCCCAGATGAAGTCACAGGATCAGCGGGATGAGAGGAAAATGTGTCACACCATGGAAGATTATTGGCAAGCCTTGAAACCTAATGGAGTTTTGCATTGTTGAGTTCTGAAATTACATGGATTGGAGACTCATTTCTTCATTCCAATTTCTTTCTTTTGGAATGGAAAATTTATTGACTGTAAATGAACAAGAACACAAGAAAAAAGGTACAAACACAAGAGTAGCGAAAAGGAAAGTTAATTTTTTTTATTTTTATTTTATTTTATTTTATTTTAAACCAAGAACATGTATTGGTACATTCTACATACAATGGTCACATTCATTACATTAATTCTGTACCTATATATGATGTATCTTGGTTCTCCCCCCTCTCCCCCCCTCCCCTCTGCACCCTCCCTCCCTATTTACAGCAGGTTCATTCATCATTTTGCGAAAAGGAAAGTTAAAATGAGAAC
Organism: Hystrix cristata; assembly: GCA_004026905.1. Classification (NCBI taxonomy): domain Eukaryota; kingdom Metazoa; phylum Chordata; class Mammalia; order Rodentia; family Hystricidae; genus Hystrix; species Hystrix cristata. The sequence continues at coordinate 3,421 of PVJO010022981.1, read as the reverse complement.
AAAGAAGCAATGTCTTTTAGTGTACTGATATAACCTAGAAGAGCCAAGAATGATACAACCAGGCTTAAACTGAGCATAAGGTGTGCTTTCTTGCAAAAATGTTTACTGGGATCTGATAGGGGAATCCACTGAGTATGTTATTCTTGTTTCCAAAATGGTTAAAAATTTTTTTCTGACAATTTAAAATAATGACACTCATGCAGATATAAAATCAACATGAGTTAAAAGACAGATGTTGTAACTGATTGAAATGAGAATCCAAAGAGTAGACACTAGAATATTAAGCAGGCATAAGTCAGTGTGTGAATGCAGGCATCACTGGCTTTAATACAACACGAGCAAGGGGACGGCCAAACCTCTACTGCAAAAATACATAGTATATCTTTATCAGTGGCCTACAGCTAACAGGCATTTGTAAAAGACTACAATGTTTATAAATGAGAATACAAGGTTAGAATCAGATAAGGAGAGGTGTCCTAAAGAAAGGGCAAAGTTATCCAGTGAAACACATTTCTACAGGATAAAATCAAATAGAATGTGAGAGTTCCCGCAAAGCCGGGGTCCAGTCATTAGGCGACTGAGTTTGTGTGACAAACACTGCAAAGCTGAGGTCAGACCGGAGCCCAGTTGACACAAATGACATGTCAAAGTCAAGGATGTCACAAAAACGGGTGCTGAGCAGTGAGGATTAGGAGTTGGAGTACAATGGGCAGGTGTAAGTAGTGATGGTTTTAGGGACCTACTACAGCTGGTGAATGAGGCAGACCTAACCAGAGAGTGAACTAGCAACCATCATGGCCGAATAAAAGAACCAAGAGAGTTACTATAAAGGCAGCAATCAACAGGAAAGCCCTGCTTCCAGACCTGAGCTGCAGTTACCTGTGAGCTACATTTATCACCTTCTGCAAGAACAATATACACTGTGCTCGGGGTCCCAGGATGACAGATTTCCTCCCTGCCACTCTTAACTCTCACAGACTGCATCTTGGAGCTGGTAGGCCAACAACAACACTGGGATGCCCAGCAATGCATGAGATAGAGAGAGAGAAGCGGATAACGACTGTGAGCATCCTCTTATCATCCAGGATATGTCCTTCAGTTTGTTGGATGAAATGCCTGGACCCAGGAAGAATGGCTAAAAACCAGATCAAATAGAACAGTAGGAAGCTTCAGATACTTAGCCAGAACCACAGTGTTTCCTGAAGAGGAGGTCCCACTTTTATCACTGTGCTACTAAATGCTATTAAAAGTTTTAAATCTATCGCAGCAGTTTTGACTTTGTTTGAGGCACTGTGAGTTGGGGGTGTCTGAGGGGCATTCAGGAGCTCTGCCACACTGAGGGTTGATGGTGGGAGTAAGCAGTGGTCAGCAGAGGCCCTTGAATTGGTAATCGGAAACTACTCCAAGGGAGTAGTTTCAATGGGGATGGTGTGGGAAGTGTCCTCAGGGGAGAAGCTGCTTGAAATAGAGGGAAGGAAAGACATTCTTAGCGACCTTTAAGCAAAGAAAGCCCTGGAAGGCCAAGAAGTTGGCCAGGGCTCTCCTAGGCATGCTGCATTCTCAGCATGATACTGGGAGCTGCAAGGAGCTGAGGACCATCACTTAGGCGAGGGAAGCATTGTTCATGGTGGGGAATGACTGAAGTCAGAGAGCAATGGCAATGGATTCAGGGATAAGGGGGGACACTGTTGGCAAGAACTGAATGGGACAGGAGCATTTACATGAGGACTGAGGAGTGATGGGGAAACGAGAAAGAAAAGTGCAAAACAGGAATTATTCTCCTGTTGATTTCTTTTCTTACTTATCTGTACACTACTTCATTCTGAAAGATAAGTTAGCTATGGAGTATCTGCTTGCATAGTGAATAGGATTTCTCTGTCCTCTGTTGTGGACACTGCTAAATTGCAATAATATGTAAAATGAATAAGCTGACCTAAGACAGGCAATACAACCAGTGCTTAGTAGCTATTAGTTATGAAGCAACAGATGTACTTATAACTGTATTTTCTTTAAAAGAAAGAGGTAGGACAATTTTGCATACAGAATCAGAAGTCACAATATTTCTGAATTCCAGAGACATGTACAGGGAAATGGCACTTGTGGCTTCACCACTATAGTTCAATGATGGGTCAACTGCAAACAGAAAAGAGTAAAATCTCCTGGTCTGCATATAGGAAAGCTGCTGTCTTTCCAATGTATATGAAATTCTTCATTGATTTGATGAAAAAAGAAATAGAAAAATAAAAAGACCAACAGACAAGATTTTTCTCTTGCCTTTCATCCAACAGAGTCTAGATTTCTGTTTATCTTTTGTACAAACCTCCAGATTGTTAGATCCTGAAACCAGATTCCCAGCCATTTTGTCAATAATGAGAATAACTGGTTGGGAGCAAGGGAATAAATACAAAACAAATATAAAATCAGTAGATCGGAAAATTGAATTATAAAATGAAACACTGAAATAACACTCAGAAAAACCAGAATCAGTAGAGTCCTACAGTGTTTTGAATGCACCTTGCAGAGTCAGGAAAGACAGTCTTGGGCTTTAACTGCACATGAGGAATACATGTCTGTTATGAAGATTTACAGATGAATCCACTGCAAGTATAAATGTTGACTGCAACGCAACTGTATGGTTCAAACAGTACGATCATGATATTCACCCAGATACCAAACAGATTTAATTTTGAAAGAATCTGTACATGATCTATCTTGTTGCTTCTTTTCTCCCATTACCCTCCCCTCACCCCTCCTCCTTCCTTATTTACAAAATCTTTGCTTCCATTTTTTTGCTTCCATTTCTTATTTCTCTTGTCCTTCTGGTCCTTTCCCCCTCCCTTGTTCCATTTCCCACTTGGACATTTTCTACCCTTTCCAAATATAAAACATTTCAGTCTTTATTTACAATTTCAGTTTCTCAAAACAGAGAAACTATGCAATATTTAAACATGTGTATCAGACTTATTTCACATAAGAGTATGGTCTCAAAATGGATCCATTTACCTAGGAATATCACAGGCTTATCATTCTTCATGGGAGAGTAGTAAAAAACCTATGATGAATGTTATCCCTATGTACATATAAGAGGTAACATTTAAATGAAACTAAAAAAAAAGAATGTTTAAAATTATGAGAGAATTCACAGATATTATAAGTGGTTGAAAACAGAAATCCAGAGAACAGATATAGAAATATTTATCGTGAATATTTAAGTAAATTTATGAATGGAAGCAAACTGGTATTTCTTACACCACACTGAGGGAGACTCACGGACCTGCGCTGCACAGGGGACCCCACATTTCTTTCCATGACCAATGGCTTACAAAGGTGTCTAAGGGACTCGAAGAGCATGCAAGGCTGGGATCAGAGGACCCGAGCTGGAGTGCTGAAGATGAGGCAATGATTTCACTGAGGCAGAAGT